>ML820326.1:51355-78941 GCA_009831015.1 Picea engelmannii
TACCTTTTTCTTTTTGATGTATCCTTCGATCTTGAGGGTTTGAGGAGTGCTAATTCCAACCAATGCATTACACTATATCGTAGGAGTCAACTCTTCAGATGAAATTGATTCTACGTTTTCATCTTGAGATGGTTCTTGTTCTTGTTCTTCTTCCTCTTCACAATCTATGTAGAATAAATTCTTCTCACCACACTTATATCCCTTACTGTACTTGATGTCACAATTAAAGAATAAACCTTTTGCTTTTCTTTCCTCCAATTGTTGAGGTTTCAACATTGTAGGTTGAGGTGTTTTAGAAGAAGGAGCATTTTTCTCTCTATAGATGTTAGGATTGGTCCTTCTAGTAGCCATAGCCATATTTTTACTTTCAACATTTCTTGCCACCTTAAATGAATTCTCCAATGATTTGGGTTCCCAAAGGCGAACCTCATGTTGAATGTTATCCTTTAAAGTTCCTATGAATACATCAATCAAGTGCTCATCTGGAATATCTGTTACCTTTATATTCAATCTTTGGAAGTTCTCAACGTGCTTGGTAACTGAACCCTTTTTCTTGAGATTTATCAATTGGCTAAAGAAGGTATTGGTCCTTGTATCCTCATAGTGTGTTATAATTTCTTTCATGAAAATTGTCCAAGTGATGAGAGAACAAAGCCATAGATACCATACAAATTGATTGGGTTATAAATATAAAGAAGAAATTCATACCTTTTGTGTATGTGCCACATTATGTAGATCAAAGAATTGCTCCATCTAAAGTATCCATGTGATTGGGTCCTTGCCATCGAACTTCCTCATATCAATCTTAGGAACGTGGTTGGTCTTCAACCCAAAGTTGGATTTTCTCCATTCTTGATTCACCTTCCTTATGTCCTCATCATGAATTTCATGGGATGCATTTTCACTTTCAGGTGTCTTCTATGTTACAAAATGTTTCAATACTTCCATGATCTCCTCTTTTAAACCATCCATCTTTGCCTCCAACTTAGCTTCCATCTCTTGTAGTTCATCTTTTGTTACTATCTTATTTTGTAAATAATTTATGTCCCTGTGCATTTCTTCACCTTCATCAAGAGTCCAAGTAGGATTGTCGGGAGGCTTATTTGGTGTATAAGTTCCCTTTTTGGGTGACATGTTGGCCAAGTATCACTTTTGAACCTTGATTTTGAGGTGGTTCCGATAGACAATATTTATTCTATTTTACCTCCCACGTTTCGGCACTTATAGGTGTGAAACTTTATTTTATGTAGTTCTCTGATATGTCTTCTCTGCAATGCCACATGTCTGATCAAAATTGGATGTGCCAAGTGGAATTTATGGTAACTTCCCCACAACTTGCTGATTTTTGGCCTTTCCAAGAGATATCACTTGTATAGCGTGCCCCACACAAAATGATTGATATAAAATTCTGAAACTTGTACCAAAAATAAAAAAGATTGTCCACTATCCAATGCAACCAGTCCCACTCAATTTGGATACTCTAGGAAGAATTTATGATTGTTTTACCTAGAACACTTTCTTGAGACTAGTCAATAGGACTAATCAGATGCCCTATCTTCCACAGGGTGTATATACAAATATAAGATGACCCAGAAGCTAAATTTTTTACCACAGATACCTAACTAATTTCTGTGAATATCCTTTGGAGTTCAGGGTTTGAAATGTTACATAAATTTTTTTATAGTGAAAATTACACAATGACTCAGTTCAGGATGATTCCAAAACTTTATCTTACACAAGCTGTATATCCGAAAGTATAATGCCTCAAGAGATGAAATTTTAACCCAACGTACCTTGATCCGTCTACTAAATATCCTCCAAGACGTTCCTTATGAAACGCTGTAGAAAAAAAGTTATAGCAAAAATTCCAAGGTGTCTCAAATGTAGCAACGAAACACCAAGACCTTGAGCTCTGATACCATATGTTAAGAACCAAATATCAATATAGCATAGAAAAACCTCAGAATAAGTACTCAACGCCTTGAAAAAGAGACAATTTCAGATAATAAGCCTCTTCGGGGGGGCAACTTCATTTTACCCCACATAAATGTTCAAGTACAAGATGATTCGAAATGAAAATGTCTCCTTGGTATATATAGGAGACTAGGAGGTATAATTACAAATAATGGAATAAAGCCAAAATAAATAAAATAACATTACTAATGTAATATGCCCCAATTAAGGGGCAATGAGCCAATATTAGGGCTTAACATGTTCCTCCTTCTCCTGCGAAAACCCCTCTAAGTAATGAGGCCATCCTTTTTGATTGGGGTGTGCTAAATAGACCTCCTCTTCCCTCTCACATTCCTTTCAAGATTCTGGTAAAAGTTTGTGGTTGGGATGTTCCTCATACGCTGATAGATGAAGGTTTGTCTGCTAGTATTTTTTCCTCTATTGTTTGGAAAGCTTTGGGCTATCCTAAGCTTGTGTCGGTTACCGAGACTCTGTTCAATTTTAACAGAAGAACCAATCACCCTTTATGGATCCTTCCTTAGTTTCCTGTAACTTTGGGAGGAAAAAATGTCTTTATTGATGTTATGGTAGTCCAGGACCCCTTGGATTTCGATTTACTCCTCGATCGAGATTATGTCTATGCCATGAAATCTATTATGTCCAATCTTTTTTGTGTGATATATTTCTTGCACGATGGAAGGATGGTGACTATTGATCAACTTTCATTTGTTAGCCCTGACTTGACCATCAACCAAATGACCTCCCTAAAGGGTTATTATATGCAGTCGGTATCACCCTTGCCACAGGTAAATTATGTGGCATTTTCTCCCATGATTTCAACTTCTGATGACTTAGATCTGGTAGTTGACATGGTGATATCTTCAGTAGGGCTATTGGAGCCTGATCTCCTTACCCCTAATGAGACCTTCGACATGTGTTCCTTTCAGAGCATTCTTCTTCCATCCAGTGAAGATCTCTTAGAATCCATGACCGAGTTTTGTGCCTTGACATGGTGTCCTTCCAGAGCGTTATCCTCTTGGAAGCCATGATCAAGAAGAGGCTATGAGTATAGTTTTTATTCTCTATGGCAAGCTCAATAAAAAATGAAATAGAGGCTATGAGCATAGTTTCCCTCTCTATGACAAGCTCATTAAAAAATGAAACATAGGTCATGAGCATAGTTCTCCTCTCTGTAGAAAGCTCATTAAAAAATGAAACAAAAATCTGGGGATTGAACCTAAAGCCTTGAGCATAGTTCTTTTCCTGTGTCAAGCTCGTTAAAAAATGAAATAGTCACCTCTCCTATCAGGTCGAGTCTTTTTCCAGATCTCGTACATGTCGAGTCGAGTCTTTCGTTAGCTCTCGTTTTTGAACCTTCATTTCGTCCACTTGTATCCTTTTTCTCCATCTAGTACAGAAATTGGTGACAACCTCAAAGTTGGTGAATGAATTGAATCTTGGGGGGCATGCCTCAAGCCTTTGATGATCATTCTGGAGTTAAGCCACTAGCTTTCAAGATGAGGGTAGAGTACCGAGCTTAGTTTTTGTTCTTTCTCACGCTAAAAAAAACATGAGAATGTAACTGAGTAACCTTTTATCTCTTTTTTGGACTCGCATGGATATATGAAAAAGGAACCCCCTGGAGTCTCCTTTAAGCTCTTTTCAGACTCTCTAAACATGAAAACCTTGTCGAGTGATCTTGCTTCCTTTCCCACTTGTTAAAAGGTTTGAAAGGGCATCTTTCGAGTGATAATTTATCTATTTTTTGGCCTCACAAGACTAACATTACAAAAAAGGAAAACATTGGAGTCATCTTTAAGTTGTTTTCAGACTCTCTAAATATAAAAAACAATCGAGTTTACCTTCTCTAGACTCATTAAACAATCATACAATAAAGGGCCCATATGGGACCGAACCCTTCCTTCTTCCAATTTGTTAAACAAAAGAAGAGGGAATTACCGAAGGTGAGTTATATCGAGCATGTGTTAACCTCCTTGAGCTCACTAAATCAAAAACAGGTACTCATCTATTTGGATGGGGGAAAAATTGAAGGAAGCAAGCTAAGTAGTTTTTGAGAACACTACTAGTAACTCTTACGGTCGCCCTTGAACATGACACTTTGTCTTTGCACGTGTTTTAATCCATTGAAACTCTACACTGAACCAATACTTTGAGTTTCTTTTACTCCTTTGGGTCACCTGAAGAAAGTCAAAACATCCACTACATCATCAAGTTTTGGTTCTTGTCATGTTTCTGCTGTTGTGCCTCAGTGTTCAAGGGAAGTATCCGCCTCTAGAGTCAACCATTGCAAATATCTTGTTTCAATACTTGTGTCAGTCCATGTTCATTTGATCCACCAATTACATCTCTGTGTTAGTTTCGTGTCATTGATGGGGGATCCACCAAGGCCCTCCTTCGATGAGGCTATTCCTGTCGAATTCAGCACATTATCCAGGAACTAGACTTAGAAACCAGTTAGTACTTTGGGACCTACATGCCTCAATGGTAGGCCTCCTCACATCCGACAATAGGTTCACATCATTGACCTCTGATCAGATGATTCCACGGATTTTCGACTTCAACTCATCCATTCACATTCATTGGAATGTACTAGAGTACCTTGGGAATCATTGACATCAATGGTGATCTCTCTCGCGCTTGTTAATGGTTTACCTTATTGATCGGTAATCAAGTGGTTTATGCCATGTTCAACATCAAGACATCTATTCGCATGGTTAGATTCATACTACATCAGGATCGGTAAGAAGACCCTAGGTTGAGTCATCACTCTTATATGTACTTTGCCCAGGTTACGATGGAGTTTCTTTTGAACATTGACACATATATTGTTACATAGATCAACTTTGTATTGGTCATGACTATGTCTTGTCGTCTCATAGATCCACCGTGCATTATTCATGGCTACAATCAGTTCAGGTCATAGGAGTATATATCCACATTGTATCTTCAGTGGCTATACCTTTTTATCAATATAATTATGGATCCACAGTGTATTTTATGGCGGCCATACCTAAAAAGTCTTTATCACTGAAGCATAGGTATGCCTGCCTTGGGTTTCAAAAAGGTCATTAATGTTTTTTGGATGTTTGTATGTAGCTTCTATCAGGTTCTCTGCATCTGTACCCTTTCTTGAAAAAGTCTACAAAGTATTTTAGTCATTAGTTTCTGTCTTCTAACTTCGTACTTTGAGGGGCAATCTGTTACACCTCAAAATCACTCATTACAATGATTGTTATTGCCATCGTTACAAGTGTCACATATTGGTCGCAAGTGTCGCAAACATCACACTATTATCTTTCGTATGTTGTCTCTCTAACGACATCATAAGGACACTTAAGACACCTCAAATTCTAGTTTTGAAGAGGACAAATCAATTGACAAGGAGTACAAACCTTTTTCCACTCAAACATCAAATTTGGAAGGGAGCACTCCCCTACATATTATCAGGGAATGTTGGTGCTTTGTACCCTCTTCTAGGGGAGTGTTCCAATGCTCTATTCCCCTTTTGAGGGAGTGCTAGCCTTTTATGGATGAAATTTGGTTTGTTGGAGGAAATTAGGGAAGGATCCCCTCAATCTATGAAGGTGGTTGGATTCAAATCAGAGGTCAAGGAATGATCTTAGGGAATATCCACAACTGAAGGAGAGGAATCCTCAACTTATCCCAAAGATATATCAAGCGATTGGGCCTCTCAAAGCTTATATAAGGAGGTCTTATCATGGTGAAAGGTACATGACATGATAGATATTGGAGATACCAAACTTATGATCTCATGAGTGGTATTGACAGGGTAGATAGATATTGTAAAGCATCTAACTTATGATATCATAAGGGAGATATCATTAAAGCATCAACATTATGTGTGTGTATTATTTGAGCAAGGGTCTGGACAAAGGGAGTTTGGTGAAGCTGCTGCACTACATCCATGGTTGTAAGCAACACTTTGTTCTCATTAATATAAATTCATGATTGGCCCGTTTCCTTTAAATTTTGTGTATATGAACTTGTTCCTTTCATAGATTCATTATAAAGATAAGCATAGTAGAGTAGGAAGTATTGTTGTTGTTTCTCTTTGTACCACAGGACCTTCAATTGAACTTGGAGATCAAGATCACCCTAGAGCGATGTAACACCCTATTTCCCCCAGTTTGTAAAAATAATTGGACTGGCCAAGAACTATGGAAAACTCATAAATGTGAATATATGATGTGAATGGACCTTGTGGAAAAGGTCGATGAATGTGAATAATATTATGAATTTATATTGTAGGAATGCTAAGAGGGGATATGCTGAAAAAGAGACCACGATGGCTGCAGAAAGGCAGTGGAAGGCACCTGGAAAGGTGGTGTTAACTTCCACCAAAAAACAATATTGTATTTGGACTTCACTGGCCCAAAGAACCAAAAGCGGCTCGCTAGCCCCGAATTAAATGTCTCGTAGGCTGGTAGATAGATGGCTCCTCAAGAATTAATGAGGGATGGGGAGGTGAACCGCCCATCCGTAGAGCCGTCAGGCCTGACCAGCACGAGGGAAATCATGCCACATGCAACCTCGCAAGAGGATAAGGCATGGGGGAGAAGTGATTGGGGGAAGACGCGAGGGGAGAAAGAGAACTCTGATGATATGCAGAGTGAGTGATAGCAGAGAGGAAGGAGAGTAACCTTCGCTCCTGGTCACTGGAAAACAAAGATGCAGTCTCACAACATCATGGTCTCAGCTCGGGGGTGGCTAGTGGTAAATCCGTTGGGAGTCACTGAGCCTATGGTTGGGTGGAAACGAGCACCCCTCTCAGCAGTTGCATAACTCCTGGTGTTACTTTATGATAAGTGTTTTTCCTTTGGCATCTTGAAATATATGTATTCTGATATTTATGATCATAAGTTGTGAAATTGTGAATGATTTGATTATAAGAATGTTTTTATGGTGTCTTGATCAGTATTGGTAGTTGTATGTTTATATGGAAAGACTATCTATGGCTTATGTTCTCATAAATCATTATTTATGTGCGTACTGATCTAATTCAGACCTCACATCTGGTTCTCAGGAGAGCGATACCCTTATCTGCCTCAGATAGTACCCTGGGTAAACCTCCCCATAGAGATACACTTCTTGAAAATCCCATCAAGAGCCTGGAAGGAGGACGTGAAGGCATAAGGCCTTAAGAAATCCCTGATAAGTATCGAATCAGCAGACGAGATCCTGTCAGGAGATCTATGGTCACTCACAACCATCAGATAAGAAGAAGAAGTTGGAAAGTTAAGTGCCTTAACCTTGATAGGTGGTGATTGACGGATGAGATTCCATCGGGAAATCTGTGGTCACTCATGACCGTTATATTTGGTAGGAGAAAGTAGGATTTTAAGTGCCTTACCCATGTGACTTTCTGTGTCTTTGTGGGTAGTGAAGAGATCGAGATCATAGATCCCAAAGGTCCATGAGAACATCTGGATCATTTATTTTTCCACGTTCAGGAAGTCGTGGGAGAATGCACAAGTTAGGAACCTGTTTGAGCCGTCAGATCTCAGCTGGAAAACCCGACAGTCGTTGGATCTATCAGGAGATACCCGAGGGTTAAACCCCTAGTGAATAGGGGCTAAAGCCCCAAAATAGATCTGGACCGTCCGATTTAAGGAGGCCACATGTCGTGAGATTTCCCATTTTAGGAAATCGGGAATCACAAACTCGGGAATTCTAGTGATGAGAAATCGAGACTTTCCATGGTGGAAACCCCGAGATAGATCTAGACCGTCTGATTTAAGGAGGCCACATGTCATAAGATTTCCCATTTCGGGAAATCGAGAATCGCGAACTCGGGAGTTCTTGTGATGAGAGATCGAGACTTTCCATGGTGGAAACCCTGAGATAGATCTGGACTGTCCGATTTAAGGAGGCCACGTGTCGTGAGATTTCCCATTTCGGGAAATCAGGAATCATGAACTCAGGAGTCCTGGTGATGAGAGATCAGGACTTTCCATGGTGGAAACCCTGAGATAGATCTAGACCGTCCGATTTAAGGAGGCTACGTGTCGAGAGATTAACCGCATCGAGAAATCGGGGATCGAGAATTCAGGAGTCCCGTGGTCGAGAGTTCGGACTCTCGTGATGATAAGTCCCGATGAATGGGAGAGATTCTTTTGGAGGATCTCAGGGTCTGTAATGACCATCAGATGTGAGGAAGAGATGTCGGCTTTAAGCTGGGGCGCAAATGCTTATTAGGGTAAGTAGCGAGCAGATATGGATAGCCAGAATCCACCTGCCCAGATCTACGGCTAAGGCTTCATTCCAGAGCCCCCTTGTTGTTCTGCCTTTAGCGGTGGGGGGGGGTCCGGAATCGAATGCACAACTCTTGAACGGTCAGGATTTATTCACCTTGATTAATGGCATTCAGGCGAATTCCAGACACCCCTTGCCATTCAGCCTTTAATGGGGGGGGGGGGGTCCGGAATGGTGTGGCATGTGAAGCGGGACCTGCCTCTTGTCGTGTCACCCTCCGTTTCATGCTTCCCTCTTGCCACCTATACTCCACTCAACCGCGCGACAGGGCCCGTTACTATTGGCCATTCTCTAACCCTGTTGGGATTCATCCCTATTGGCCAGTCGCTAGCCCTGTCGGGGTTCGACAGTTGCAGAGTTGAATGATTCGACATTCCTGTAGCATCAAGGCCTAAAATACAAAGAGGTGGCATGATTATTTGACCTGTGATCATGACCTGCGACCACATGGGAGTAGAGAGAGAGAGAGAGCTATCATACGCTAGGCCTCCGTAGATATTTCGGGGGCTCTGATTATGCAGAAATCAATGAAAACTTGATTATGGTAGTGGGTGCATTACAAATTGGTATCAGAGCATGGTTACAACACTTGGCTTTCTTGGGCTCAAGCATGAGCCACGTAAGAATATATTGTTATCTGCGTTTTCTACTTAAGAAGAAGGATTGCAGAATGAAATCGTAATCTAGGAATTTTTTTTTCTATAACCCCTCTGTTAAAATAATAACTACTCTTCTAGGAGTAGGGATGTACTGATCGTTATCATTGATAATATCTGAGTGAAAATGACAGAGGTGGAATAAATTGTGCCATAAATTTGCACGAGCCAGACAAGGGACATGAATTGCATTGTCCTGTTTTAGTGTTATGATGGATACCTACTAAAGTAAGTAGAGTCTCTTGCAATTGAGATGGCTGGATAGATAAGGATTAAGAACCAAAAAAAAAAAAACCTATTATATGGGTATACATGTGAAAATATGAATTATGTACTGGGTATAAATAAATATAAATATTGACTAACAACTAGCGTTTTTCTTTTCACCCAAGCGGACGATCAACCGCGAGAATTTACAGACGTAGAAAATGGTGACTCACCAAGAGATGGGAGAAGGATCCCACAATAGAGACGAAGAGTCTGATGAAAGAAGAGCAATAGGGACCCCTCCAGATCTAGATGAGACTGTGAGGAGTCTCATGGTCAAATTGCAAAGCTGCAAGGCCGACAATGAAAGGATGATGAAAGAACAAGAAAAGAAAACTGAAATCAATGCAGTTTTACTGCAAAGCTTATCTGACCTACAACGACAAATGCAGCATGAACCTGAGATGTAGAAACATGGTCATATCAGTGGACATACTGAGAGGAGAACCTCAAGGAAGGTCCACCCTAGAGGTAAAGGACCAGTGCCAGACGATTCCTCTGAGAAGGAAGCTGGTGATTCAGAAGGCTCTTCCAGCAGCATGACCGGTTCCTATTCTCGAAGAAAATAGAAGAACCACAAGACTTCCAAGGGTCATAAATTTGAGGAATTCAGAAAGGCCATACCTCCCTCCTTTGATGGTGAGATAAAGAAGGGAGAGGAAGTAGAGGCCTAACTACTTGGACTGAAGAAATATTTCAGAGTCCATGATTTTTCAGAGAATTTGAAGGCCCGAGTGGCCACTTTCAATCTGAATGGAAAATCTTCCATCTGGTGGGAATATATTAAGAATGTGAAAGGGGTCCGCGAGGAGGACCTGTCCTAGAAACAGTTTGAGAAATACTTCTGGAAGAAGTATTTGTCGGAAAAATATTTCGATGAGAAGACTAAAGAGTTTTATGAACTCAAACTGGGGCAACTCACTATAGAGGAATATGTCAACAAATTCCTCGACTTATTGAGATATGTACCCTACATCAAAGTAGAGAAGGAAAAGGTGAAATGCTTCATTAGTGGGCTACCCAAGGAATACCGGAACATAATTGAATTTGATGAGCCAAAGACCTTAGAAGACACTATTCGAAAGGCAACATATTGTCATGAACAATATGGACATCAGGCAGAGTCTCGTGGAGACTGGAAACAGAAGAGTGGTTTGAGATTTCAGAAAAAGAGGATCAAATCCTCAGGATTTAAGAACTACAAGAAGAACCCCAGAATGAACTTTCCAGCCCAGAGTGTAATCCAACAGAACTTTCCCTCATCGGATGGAAATAAAACTTTTGGACCTATACCAGTAAAGAATGATAACCCAAAGAGAGAACCTTTGAAATGTTGGGGTTGCGGAGAAGAGCATCTCTTGAGAGACTGTCCACACCGACAACAGAACAGTCAGAAAGTTTATAACATTCATGAAGCTACCACAGTCAATGATGTGGCAAGGAGTGTGCCACAGATTTATCCAGCATTGGATAATAACCAAGCTGACCACCAAGCTTCAGTGGTGAAAATAGAAGGTATGATTTTCAACCATCTGGTGTCTATTTTGATTGACCCTGGTTCAAATTTGAGTTATATAGCCCCTAAATCTGTTGATAAGTGTAAACTACAGCCACAAAAACAAACCAAGCCATTGTTGGTACAGTTAGCCACTGGCACCAAAAGAAGAGTAGCAGAGGTCATACCAGCCTGCCAATTGATGTTGGGTGAATTCCCCACCCAAGCAACCCTTAACATATTACCCCTAGGATCATATGATATGTTTATTGGTATGGACAGGCTAGCCACCCATAAAGCCAAACTGGACTGTTACCATAAAATCTTAGGATGTGTGAGCAAAGAAGGAAAAAGGATAACCCTTCAAGGGATCCGAAAAACTGTCTTGGTGAGGAAAATATCAACCCTGCAAATGAGAAAGTATTGCCGAAAAGGATGTCCCCTATATGAAATACAGGTGTTGAAAACAATTGAAGGTGATAAACCAAGCCCTGATGATCATCCTATCTTGAGAGAATACAGAGATGTGTTTTTGGAAGAGGTACCAGGTCTACCTCCAAGAAGAGACATTGACTTCTCGATAGAGCTCACACTAGGAGTGGTGCCGGTGTCTAAGACACCCTACCAGATGAGCACACCTGAGTTAGTTGAACTCAAATTGCAATTGAAAGAAATGATGGATAAGGGTTATATTCGACCCAGCATGTCCCCATGGGGAGCACCAGTCTTGTTTGTGAAAAAGAAGGATTGCACCCTTAGACTGTATATAGATTATAGACAACTCAATAAAGTAACCATAAAAAACAAGTACCCCTTTCCCAGGATCGATGATCTATTCGATCAGTTGGGGGGTGCATCTATTTTCTCAAAGATTGACTTGAGGTCGGGATACCATCAAGTTCAAATCAAGGGTGAAGACATCCATAAAACCACTTTCCGGACATGGTATGGTCACTATGAGTTTGTGGTAGTGCCATTTGGGCTAACCAATGCCCCTGCCACTTTCATGTGCTTAATGAACAATGTACTCAGTAAATTTGTAGATAAATTTTTACTAGTTTTTATTGATGACATATTAATCTACTATAAGAATAGAGAAGAGAATGAAGAGCATATTAGACTTGTGTTGCAAGTGTTAAGAGAGAATCAACTCTATGCTAAAATCAACAAATGTGACTTCTTCCAGAAGCAAATACATTACTTGGGACATGTTTTGTCCAAGGAAGGGGTAGCAATAGATCCTAACAAGATCAGGTCTATCATGGAATGGCCTACCCCAAAGGATGTTTCAGACATCAGATCCTTTATGGGATTAGCAGGATACTATAGGAGATTTATAAAAGGATTCTCCAAGATTGGTTGTCCAATCACTGCCCTCTATAAGAAGGGGACAAAATTCCTATGGACACAGAAATGTGAAGAAAGATTCCAAACCCTAAAACATCTACTGACCCATGCACCTGTGTTGAAAATCGTTGACCCAGAAGCTGAATTCCTTGTGTGCACAGATGCCTATAAGGAAGGGTTCAGAGAAGTCCTTATGCAGAAAGGAAGTGTGATCTACTATGAATCCCAAAAATTGAACGAACATGAAGTCAACTATGTGACTCATGATCTAGAACTGGCTCCCATAGTGCATGCCTTGAAAATGTGGAGGCATTACCTCTTGGGAAGAAAATTTGTACTTATGACAGATCACTGTGGATTGCGATATTTGTTTGACCAACCAAAGCTCAATGCCAGACAAACTAGATGGATGGCCCTCCTTAGCGAATTTGATTTTGAAATCAAACACATTAAAGGGAAATAAAATAGGGTGGCTGATGCCCTTAGCAGAATCATGAAAAAAATTCACCTGGCAGCGGTGAGTACCTGCGAGACAAATGTCAAGAACAGAGTCAGAAAGGCACAAGGGATAGATCCCTTTATTCAGACTGTGACCCTATACCTACATCAAGAACCCACTGGAGTAAAATATGAAGGCTACCAGATGACCGAAGGAGGTCTGCTCACTTACAGAGATAAACTGTATATTCCAAATTGTGACGACTTGAAGAGGGTCATTATGGATGAACTACATAAAAGACCATATACTGGTCACCCAGGATACCAGAAAATGATCACTGCCACCCGGAAACAATTTTATTGGCCTGGATTGAAGAAATACATAGCCAACTATTTGGCCCAATGCATAGAGTGCCAACAGGTTAAAGAAGAACATTGACACCCAACAGGACTATTGCAACCTTTACCCATCCCAGAATGGAAATGGGAAACCATCTCCATGGATTTTATCACTGGATTGCCAACTTCAACCAAACAAAATGATGCCATTATGGTAGTGGTGGATAAACTGAGAAAGTATGCTCATTTCATCCCCGTCAAATCAACCTGCAAGGCGATAGATATCACCCAGGTATTTATGAAAGAGGTATTCAGACTACACGGTATGCCAAAAGAGATAGTGTCTGACAGAGACACAAAATTTACTTCCAATTTTTTGAAATCACTAATGGCTGGTTTAGAAACCAAATTGTTGTTTAGCACCGCCTATCACCCTCAAAACGATGGACAGACAGAAAGAGTGAATCAAATATTAGAGGATATGTTAAGGATGCATGTAATGCATCAACCCAGGAAATGGGAAGACTACCTGCCATTGGTAGAATTCACCTACAACAACGACTACCAAGCATCCTTAAAGATGAGTCCCTTCGAGGTCCTCTATTGTAGCCTGTGTAATACTCCAGTCAGCTGGAGTAATCTTGTAAATAGGATTTCTTTTGGACCCGACATGTTGAAAGAAATGGAATAGCAAGTGACTCAGATAAAACAAAATCTAAAGGTCGCTCAGAACTGACAGAAAAGTTATGCCGACCAAAAGAGAACTCCAAGAGAGTTCAAAATGGGAGACCATGTATATCTCAAAATTAAGCCCAGGAAGAGTTCCCTGAAAATGGGAGCTTGTGCCAAGTTGGCACCTCGGTATTGTGGACCCTTTGAGGTTCTAGATAGAGTGGGGCCTGTAGCCTATTGGCTAGCACTTCCTTCCACAGTAAAAGCACATAATATTTTCCATGTTTCATTACTAAAGAAATAGGTACATGGTGCCAATTATATAATTGAATGGTTTGTGATCCAGGTGAAACCAGAGGGATAATTTCTACTAGAACCCCAATGCATATTGGACAGAAAGGAAACCCCGCTCCGGAACCGAACCATTGCACAGGTCAAGGTGTAGTGGAAACATTTTGGCCCAGATGAGGCTACTTGGGAAATGGAGGATGCCATGAAACAGGCATATCTGATTTTGTTTGCATCTGAACATGCATGACATGTTGATAGATAGAACATCGAGGACGATGTTCCTTTAAGGGGGAGGGAATTGTAACACCCTGTTTCCCCCAGTTTGTAAAAATAGCTGGACTGACCAAGAACTGTGGCAAACTCAGAAATGTGAATATGTGATGTGAATAGACCTTGTGGAAAAGGTCGATGAATGTGAATAATATTATGAATTTATATTGCAGGAATACTGGGAGGGGATATGCTAAAAAAGAGACCATGATGGCTGCAGAAAGGCGGTGGAAGGCACTTGGAAAGGTGGCATTAACTTCCACCGAAAAACAATACCGTATTTGGACTTCACTGGCCCGGAGAACTAAAAGCAGCTCGCTGGCCTCGAATTAAATGTCTCGCAGGATGGTAGGTAGATGGCTCCTCAGGAATTAATGAGGGATGGAGAGGTGAACCGCCCATCCGTAGAGCCATCAGGCCTGACCAGCATGAGGGAAATCGCGCCACACGCAACCTCACAAGAGGATAAGGTGTGGGGGAGAAGCGATTGGGGGAATATGCGAGGGGAGAAAGAGAACTCTGGCGATATGCAGAGTAAGTGATAGAAGAGAGGAAGGAGAGTAACCTTCGCTCCTAGTCACTGGCAAACTGAGACGCAGTCTCACAGCATCGTGGTCTCAGCTCGAGGGTGGCTAGTGGTAAATCCGCTGGGATTCGCTGAGCCTACAGTTGGGTGGAAACGCGCACCCCTCTCAGCAGTTGCATAACCCCTTGTGTTACTTTCTAATAAGTGTTTTTCCTTTGGCATCTTGAAATATATGTATTCTGACATTTATGATCATAAGCTGTGAAATTGTGAATGATTTGATTATAAGAATGTCTGTATGGTGTCTTGATCAGTACTGGTAGTTGTATGTTTATATGAAAAGACTACATATGTCTTATGTTCTCATAAATCATTATTTATGTGCGTACTGATCTAATTCAGACTTCACGTCTAGTTCTCGGGAGAGCGATACCCTTATCTTCCTCAGATAGTACCCTGGGTAAACCTCCCCATAGAGATACCCTTCTTGAAAATCCCATCAAGAGCCTGGAAGGAGGACATGAAGGCACAAGGCCTTAAGAAATCCCTGATAAGTATCGAATCGATGGACGAGATCCCATCGGGAGATCTATGGTCACTCACGACCGTCAGATAAGAATAATAAGCTGGAAAGTTAAGTGCCTTAACCTTGATAGGTGGTCATCGACAGACGAGATTCCGTCGGGAAATCTGTGGTCACTCATGACCATTAGATTTGGTAGGAGAAAGTAGGATGTTAAGTGTGTTACCCTTGTGACTTTCTGTGTCTTCGTGGGTAGTAAAGAGATCGGGATCGTAGATCCCCAAGGTCCATGAGAACATCTGGACCGTTGATTTTTCCACATCTAGGAAGTCGTGGGAGAATGCACAAGTTAGGAACCTGTCTGAGCCGTCAGATCTCGGCTGGAAAACCCAATAGTTGTTGGATCTGTTAGGATATACCTAAGGGTTAAACCCCCAGTGAATAGGGGAGAAAGCCCCAAAATAGATCTGGATCGTCCGATTTAAGGAGGCCACGTGTCATGAGATTTCCCATTTCGGGAAATCGGGAATTGCGAACTCAGGAGTTCTGGTGATGAGAAATTGGGACATTCGATGGTGGAAACCCTGAGATAGATTTGGACCGTCCGATTTAAGGAGGCCACATGTCGTGAGATTTCCCATTTCGGGAAATTGGGAATCACGAACTCGGGAGTTCTGGTTATGAGAGATCGAGACTTTCCATGGTGGAAACCTCGAGATAGATCTGGACTGTGTGATTTAAGGAGGCCATGTGTCATGAGATTTCCCATTTTGGGAAATCGAAAATCGCCAACTCAGGAGTCCTGGTGATGAGAGATCGAGACTTTCCATGGTGGAAACCCCGAGACAAATCTGGACAGTCCGATTTAAGGAGGCTACGTGTCGAGAGATTAATTGCATCGGGAAATCGAGGATCGAGAATTCGGGAGTCCTGTGGTCGAGAGTTTGGAATTTCGTGATGATAAGTCCTGATGAACGTGCGAGATTCTTTCGGAGGATCTCAGGGTCTGTAACGACCGTCATATGTGAGGAAGATATGTCGGCTTTAATCTAGGGTGCGAATGCACATTAGGGTAAGTAGCGAGCAGATCTGGATGGCCAGAGTCCACCCACCCAGATCTACGGCTAAGGCTTCATTCCGAAGCCCCCTTGTTGTTCTACCTTTAGCGGTGAGGGGGGGGGTCCAGAATCGAATGCACAACTCTTGAATGGTCAAGATTTATTCACATTGATCAACGACATTCAGGTTAATTCCAGACCCCCCTTTCCATATAGCCTTTAATGGGGGCGATCTGGAATGGTGTGGCGTGTGAAGCAGGACTTGCCTCCTGTCACATCGCACTCTGTGTCGTGCTTCCCTCTTTCCACCTATACTCCACTCAACCGCGCGAGAGGGCCTGTTCTTATTGTCCATTCGCTAACCTTGTTGTGATTCGTCCCTATTGGCCAGTTGCTATCCCTATCGGGGTTTGGCGGTTGCAGAGTCAAACAATTCGACATTCCTGTAGCGTCGAGGCACGAAATACAAAGAGGCGCCATGATTATTTGACCTGTGATCATGACCTGTGACCACATGGGAGCAGAGAGAGAGAGAGAGCTAGCATACACTAGGCCTCCATAGATATTTTGGGGGCTCTGATTCTGCAGAAATCAACGAAAACTTGATTATGGTAGTGGGTGCGTTACAAGCAAGCAAGGACAAACGTCTGTAAAAAGGTACTTGCCTTTCTTCCCTCTTCTTCTTTGATAATTTAGATTTATGATAAAGGAATGCCAGTGTCCATAATGACACTTTTTGTCTTGGAGTAGGGGTCTAGAATCCAAGAGAAAATCCACTCGTCCGTAGGGGGATTCTCCTGTAAGAAAAAAGGAATATTTTTTTTAAACAATAACATAACAGAGGTAATTCTCTGGAAAAACCTCCACTGGGAAGAAGGAAAAACAATCCATAAGGTCCTTAAAATGCAATGGGGGTAAATCTCTACTACCACCATGATTGGGGAGAAGGAAAGAAAGAAAAATATCATGCCAAAATGCAGAGAAGCACCGAGTACTACGCAAGGTGGTTCCTCCAATACATAGGGTATTTTACTCACGAAAATATCACAAAATAAAAGGGAAAATGTGAGTGTTTATCCCCCCCAAATCACAGGTTGTTTTACCCACAAAATCTCATAGAATAAAAGGGAAAGCACTCGTGGTTTCTCCCCCCATATCATAGTGTATTTTACCCATGAAAGTCGCATAAGAAAAGGGTAAACGCTAGTGGTTTCTCCCCCCATATCATAGGTTGTTTTACCCATGCGATTCATAGAGGAAAAGGGGAATTCGTTGAGGGTTATCCCATGATGGAATGCCAAAGATTCAAGGAAAAAAAAACTTTGTCAAGTTAGTTGAAAATGTAGAGATATTCCGCCATTCGAGGAAGGAGGAATCACATACCAGCTTAAGAATATGTTGAGCAAGTGGAAATAAATAAAAACATCAGATATCGCCCTCCCTAGGTAAATCAAAAGTCAAGGTTTTATAAAAAGTTCGTTGAGAAAGATGTAATAGAATGAAGGGACATATAAAGTGCGATCCCGAAAGGCTACCAGGAATCGATCCCAAAATTTCAAGTCATCACACAACAAAAGGGCGACTGCAACTTAAATGACATATGTAAAATCACTAAGGTTGCAATAGGAATAGCCACAATCCCAATAACAAAAAGGGGAATAGGAAATGAACTAAAATCGATGATTCATCTCATAAAAAATTCAATTACCTTACATAATCTATGGATAATGTTGATCATGACAAATTCAATGAGTTAGAAATTAGAAAACAACTCAATCAATCAAGGAAGTTCGATTAAATTTCAATGGCAGGAACATCAGAAATCCCCTTCTAGGGGTTATAAAATATCAAGTACTTGGCCTTCAAGGTCTCACAATTTCCAACAGAATATGTAAAATATACACTATAATATATGAATTGAATATAATGCAATTAAAACTTTATGAAATATCATAACCGAAGACGAGAATTCGAAGATGTTCTCCCACGCTTGCGCTTCGTCCATCTCCCCGCTTGCTAACAGTGAAGACTTCACTGATACCTCTTAGCCAACACCAGGGGTACTCTTCTCCCCCCCCCCACCTCTCGAGACCCCCGATCCACAAAGGGGCCACACACATAAAATAGAGAAAGATAGCTCCCATCTCACCTTGCAAAGTCGAGCTACCACTCTCTAATTGAGTTGGGAATCCCAACTCCCACAAGAAAAATGAGTCAAGAAAAATAAAGACATCGTAACCTTACGCCTACCAGTCGTCATCCATTCTCCTCCTCTGCCATTTATTTTATAGAGTTCTCTTAGTGACTAGTTTCCAAAATGCACATTAAATTCTTTTTATTAAATTTTTATTAGGAATATTCTCCCCCATACACTTGTCACCCAATCCCTTAGTTGCACCAGAAATTCATTTAATTAATTAAATTAATTTGTCAATTTCCCTCACCCACCTAAAATCATTCCTAAAAATGCTCCTCGATGTCCCTTTATTCCCTCACATTCCCTTAATGACTGATGCCTTTCTTAAAGCTTAGTTGAGTTCAAATTTGTAAAGTTCTCTAGACTAGATTCCCTTCTATGTTCCACATTCCTTTAGTATTTATGTTTCACCTTTTTGGTCTAAGTTCTAAATTAGCAAGTTTTTCACATAGCCAACAATTAATTTTTTGGATAAATGATTTGTCCTTTAATTATTAAATTTAATTTTTCTTCAGCCCCTTTTTATTAATTGATTCAATAGTATTAGTCCTTATACCCCCAATTAGACGTATTCCCTAATTTCAATTAGGCTTAACAAAATTTATTTTAAGGGAAATTTCATAATTATTAAACTTTACTCATACAACATTTATTTTAATGTTGACCAAGTCAAAACGATATATTGTTTTCTAGGTACCTAGGTTCATTGACTCACCAGTGTTAAAACTACGATGTTCCCTTCAAGACGCACTACGTGATCTAACTGTGCCACTCACCTTTTGATTGATTTTGGTACACGTCCACCCTTGGAGTCAATACTCCATTAGGTGACCTTGTGGGAGGCCAAGGGACTCTAAGGAATAAGGACCATGCCTTATTGCAATCCCCTTAGAATATTTGTGAGTGATTGTCTCAGTCTGCCCTCATGACATCATGGATCTCTCAAACTAGGTAATCGTTAACCTATAGTTCGAGCCACAACGAGAGTGCTAGTAGGCTGTGGTAGGGATGCTTCCACACCTCTCTCTCAATATCTCTGGTTGTTGTATATGACCCCTTTACTCCAAATGTGATTCATATTAGAAAGCAATCGTCAGTTTGCATCCATCAACAAAACATGTCAGCGATCCATAAAAAACATCCTAACATACCCAATCATATGTCACATGTGCAATAAAAAAATTACTCAAACCATATACAATCCACTCCCTGACCCAATCTAGAGTCCAAGGAGGTCCATCGATGCCATTGACATCCTCAATATGTCAAGAGTCCTGCACACTTAGGAGAAACTAGTCAATAACACTTGTCTATACATAATAACATAACATAACATCATAAATCACAATCTCATCATCAGAATCCATAAGTGGAGCAGTCAATCATATAATGAACTAGATCACTTGCACACAATATTCCTCAATGAATAATTCACACCATATGCACACAAGAGAAGGATGTTACATACACCCCCTCTTGTTTTAAACTTCATCTTGAAGTTTCACAGAATATAAATGCATAAATAAAATATCTGACAATATCTAAAGTTCTAGCCATCAAAAAAAGATGGAAATTGTTGACGCATATCATATGCATCCTCTCATGTAACCGAGTGTGGACTATAATTGTCCCACTCATCCTTGAATTGATCAATAGTTCGACGTCATAGCTGTCAAATGCGATGGTCCAGAATGCAGATTGACTTCGTCATGAGTGCACCCTCACCCAACATTCGCCCAAAACTCATGTCAATCACAAGTTTAGGATCACTGACTTAAATTCTCGCACACAAAAAAGATAAACATCATGCATACACCTCAATGAATGAGACACGACTAGTTGTTAGGCCCTTCACTAATGGTCACGCGATGCGCATCGGAAAAAACCTTCTGTCGATCTTGCATTTCTTCCAACCCTCTTTCTTATCATTTGTACTTCTTCCATTTCTTGGATCGCTTCTGGTCCTACCAATGCCCTATCCTCAAGTCAATCCCAACTCAAAGGAATCTAACATGGTCGCCCATAAAGAAACTCAAAAGGTCCCATCTTAATGGTACTTTGATAACTGTTGTTGTATGCAAACTCTACCAGTGGCAAGAACTCTTCCCAACACTTATGTTGGTCTATCACATACATACACAACATATATTCCAAGATTTGGTTCATCCTTTCTATCTTCCAGTCTGTCTCCAAGTGATACGCAGTACTAAAGTTAAGTTGCATTCCCAAGGCCTCTTGGAAACTAGCCCAAAATCATCCTGTAAACACCAATCCTCTATCGAATATGATCCTTTTAAGCATGCTATGCAATATCAAAATATCGTTGATAAAAAATCTAGCTATGTATGGCACCTGATACATCGTACGCACCAAGATAAAATATGTACTCTTCGTCAGAGTGTCAGCTACCATGAAAATTGAGTCGTGCCTCCTTGTCATCAACAACAATCCAACAATAAAGTCCATTTAAATGTCCTCCCATTTCAATTATGGAATAACGTGTGGCTAGAGTAATCCATTCAGATGTCTATGTTCAACCTTCACTCCCTGACATTCTATACACCTCGCCACGTAGCTAACTATGTCTACCTTCATCCGTTCCAGAAGAATAAGGGCTTAAGGTCTGCCCTCATCTTCGTTACTCCTGGATTAGCCATGTATAATGCTCTATGAGCTTCACTTAAGATCAAATTTATCAATTTTTCGTTAGGCAATACGTAAATTTGGTTATTATACCTCATTAATCCATCATTGTCCAATGTATATCCTTCAAACCTTGGTACCATCATGGTGTCTTGTTCGATAATTTTGTTAACCTCTTTATACCAGTCATCGTCTAACTATATAGTTAGAATCTTTTCTTAAATATTCACTTGAAGAGGTATCACTGAGAATATGTGTGGTCTCTGACTTAACACATATGTCACTCTATTCATTGTTCATTTAATGTACTTAATCTCAAATCGAATTTGCCAAGAATTCTGACCAACGCCTTTTCCATGCATTCAAGTCATTCTACGCAAAAAAATGTTCCGCAAACCATAGTGGTATGTTTTTAGTTCGAATTTTCATCCAATAAGGTAGTGTCTCCACACTCTCAGGGCATACAAATGGCTAATAACTTTGAATTGTGCATCACGTAGTTCTCCTCATGCCTTGTTAGCTTCCTTTAGGTGTAAGCGATAACTCGATCGTCTTGCAACAAGACTCTACCTAAGCCTTCCTTGGATGCATCATTACACACCAAGAAGTCATTGTCCATGTCAAGGAATTTTAGTATCGACACCATCGTCAAAAATTCCTTGAGCCTTCAAAATGTTTCTGCACATTTCTTGGTCCACACAAACTTCTTTTTCTTCTTCTGCAATTCCATATTCAAAATGATATCTTCGAAAAACCTTCATTGAATCGTTGATAATATCTAGCTAAACCCATGAAGTTATGTACATCTGGTACATTCGTCGATGCAGGCCATTCCCTAATAGCCTCTACCTTCACTAGATCCACATTGATACCTTCACCAGAGATAACATGCCCCAATTGATGAATCCTCGATTGACAAAATAGCATTTCAAAAGTTCTCGTGATTTGTTCCCATGAAAACACTATAGAACCGAGTGCAATATTCACCAATTTCTTCTGTCCTCCGAGAATATATCGAAATTTCATTAAGGAATACTTGATGGTAGTAAAGAAGAGTATCCATGACCTGTCCTTCTTCCATATGAAAATAACAGGAGCACCCCAAGGTGACATACTTGGACATATAAGTCCTAGTTCCAACAAATCCTTCAGTTGCATTTTCAACTCCGATACTTAGGGGTTGAAATCCAATAAGGTGGTCTCGCAACTGGTTATGTTCCAAGGTTCAAGCCTATTGTAAACTCCAACTCTCTTGTGGGCGAAAATCAAGAAACTTTTCTTGAAACATTCATTGCACACCAAGAAGTCCTCATCCATGTCAGGGACTTTTAGTATTATCATTGTTTTCAACAACTCCTTGAGCCTTCGAAATTCTTCCATGCATTTCTCGGTACACACAAACTTCTTGTTCTTATTCTGCAATTTTGTAATCAGATTGTTATCTTTGAAAAACCCTCAACGAACCGTTTATAACATCTAGCTATAACCATGAAGTTACATACTTCTAGTACATTCATCGGTGCAGGGCATGTTAGAATATAATGGATGTTCTCATTTTACCATTTACAATATCTCTATTGTCACCCAACCATAGGTCGAAGCCACTCTCCAAGCACCTTAACCTTGACAGAGAATCACTCTGGAAGAAAACCCTAGGCTGGATAGCCAAACAAAGGGTAGCACACCTTTCCCCAAGGACAACACACAAACAAGAGCTGATCATATAGTCCAAAACCTAGCCAAGATATATTCCAAGCCAAAATGTAACTGCTAGCTGCAACAACTGCACCGAAAACTCTCCTCAAACCTGCGCACAAAACTAGGCATTGCAGTGTGCACAAGTTGTTGCTCTGCAATTCTGAGACTACCTGCCAGAATGAGAACTGGCCTCCTATATTTATACTAATTTTGGCTAACTTCTCATTCTGGGTATCTGTCTGTTCAGTATATATTATTATTTCTAGCCGACTTCTTCTCTTAGAGACTAATAACCTAATATAAATTATCTTCTTGAGCCAACAAGTATTCAAGGGTTATTATCCAACTCATTAGGGTTTCTTCTTTCTTTTCAGAGAATTCTATCATCGTTAGGTTTACACGTGGAGGTAAATGCCTCCCGCAACTACCATAATATCAACACTCCCTCCTAGCTAGGGAGGTATTACAGATAATAGTCTTGAGCACAAAAACATACCATTCACCTGGTAGCATCAACATAGTTGTATAGACTAGATCATGACTAGATCATGAGAACCATCATCATCATCAGCTACATCATCTCTCGAAGCCATACTCTATATGAGTAATTGGACATGATGCTCACTCCACAGAGTGATACAAAAGGCATTCTTCTAATATAGAAGAGTAAATGTTCTGAACCATTTTCTATTTAGAAAATCTTTGTTCATCATTCATTTGGCTAATAATTATTTCCAATAAACTGTTGATAGTCTTCAAGGCAATCAGAACAAAATAGAACACAACTGTGTCTATCCATAGTAGTACATAACTACAATCTAGTGGTACACTACCACACTAAGTAGCACACAAGTACTTGATCAGTAACGTGTAGTCACAAACAGTGGAACACATCCACCACAGTAGTATATATCTACTGTCATGCAGTCTTCATCACAATTATCTGATATTAACCTGCACAAAAACAATGTTATGATATAAACTGAATCATTTGGGCCAATCTTTCACTCACATTTGTGAGATCTCAAAGAATATTTTCCCTAAAAAGGGTAAAGCATCAATGATAAGATGTCTGGACTATTCTTCTAAAGCAAGGAAGAATAACTATCCTGATTTATGAACCTGGACCATTCCCCACCCCGGGCCATTCTTCTCACACTAATCAAAGTGCACCCTAGAGAGAATGTATAAACCCTAAGGAATGCATGTCCCTGATTGTTGAGACTAGAACATTCCCCACCCTGGGCCATTCCTCCTACACTAATCAAAGTGCACCCTGGAGAGAATGTATAAACCCTAAGGAATGATTGTTTGGACCATTTCCTCTGCTAACCACAAGAGGAAAAGACTGTCCTGTATCAACCTCCAAAATGGACCATTCCTCATGTTAACCACAATTAGAAATCATTGTCCGGCGAGGCGGGCTAGTATTCTTGAGTAACCCTCAAGAAGAGAGATTTCCCTAGACCACTCCCCATGTTAGCCACAATGGGAAGTCATTGTCTATGATACATCAACAATATGGACCATTTCCCATGTTAACCAAAATGGGAAATTGTTGTCCGTCAGAAATCTCAATCCACTTTCCGAACTGGAAAGGAAACTGCTCATCTTGGACCATTTTTTGAACTGAAGAATGACTTTCCATAAATCAATACATATCAATGCTCCCTCCCAACCTGGGAGTCATTTATTCCTCTTTCAATAAGGAATTCGTCTCCACGAGCTCTAGCTTGAGTATGCAAACTCTTTCATCTTGGATGGAAGCTTTACCAAAATGTCTACTTATCTGCTCATCTGTAGAGATATGTATTGGAGAACCACTTTCTCCTTTCTGGACTTCCTCATGGATAATGTAATGCTTGATTTCAAATGTACTTCATTCTGGAGCACTGGTTTTTCTTTGAAGGCTTCATGTAGCTCTGATCAATAAAGTATATCATTGTTGGAACACTGGAACATATCCATGTGGCACTTCTTCTGTCATCATGAGATCTGATCTACTGAGTAATCATCTTGATACAATATCTATGTTATAGAGAATCTTCACCATGCTTTTGTTGTGCATTGGAGGTTCTTCACCAAGTTATATTCTTCCATCTGTATACAAGAGTCTCTTTCTGGTATGCCTCAAAGTCTTGAGGTTTCTCTTCATATGCTCTTTGTTCAATTTCTCTGGAGAACAATCTTTGCATTCATCTTGATGTAGCACTCCAACCCATGGCTAATATAATGACTCATGTAGAGGTATGTCTGGTTTATCGGAATGAGCAATCATCATAGTCTTCTCCCTCCGTCTGGGAGAACCTCTAGTTCTTAATATTACAATTCTTTCATTTATAAGTCTTCTGTACACTTTCCTTCATCACAACTTTCAGTTTTGTTTGATTGCTTTCATATTAGGCTGGTAATCTTGTGATTCTCAATACAATGACTGGATGTTCAGGCTTCTCCTCTTTCTTGGAATATCCATGTTCTTCCTCACGTTTTTATTTAGCTTTTGGGTCCATGGAGTTTCTTATAGATTCCATGCCCTAAATATTCCACTTATTTCTTTTATCATAGGATCACAGATCTAGATGGACAACCAGGGATACTTTAAGGCTTCTCTTCGAATAAGACTTCTTCTGAGGTTGAACTGAGCACATAATGTCTTTCATGGTTACTACCATGGATATATACTTAATCATATTCAATGGATCATAGGATTATCTCCCTCCTAATCCTTGCTTCATGTATGAGTGCATATAATCAACTCCCTTCATCTAATAGAGTATACGCTTCTGTCTGCATCCTTATTGTTTTCTACAATATATAATTGTCTCTCTTTGTCTAACTGAGTCCATGCTTCTGTCTTGTTGTATTCTACAAAATGTCATAAGTCTTTCTCCAATTTCCTCTTGATTGTTGACTTCTTTCTGCCTTTACTTCTTCTAAGTCTATTCATGATTGATTGGGAACTCATGAACTAGGGAACTTAATCTTATAGATTTTTCTATGAATGAGACCAGTATTGGTTGGGGCACACTATGGACCCTTAGGGGTACATGCACCCTCGCCTTATCTCAGTACAGGTGGTTATTCAAGGCCTATGAAATTTCCCTGGAAGGACCTTGTCAGACCATCCATGTCACTTACAACAATTGACTCCCTGCCTATGACTTATTCTTCCCCTTCGGGGTTAAACTCCTAGGGCGTGGGTGATTCTAGAGGCGTCACACCTCCCTCCCCAACACCACATTGTGAATCTTTGTGGTATCCTCTAGCCATGACTACCGCAAGGACATGTTAAAATTTTAATTAGCACTACGATTTAATCAAGGGCTTAATTCAGTGGAAGGTGTGGCTATCCACAGTCGCAGGGATGAACCTGCTCTGATACCATATGTAACGGTCCCGTCGTTACGACAACCAAACGACGTACAATAGGTCAAATTTTTTTCTTTTAAATCTGTGTTGGGAAAATTTAAACATCATGATAAACAATCAACGTCATCAACACATCAATCACATAAATTAACAAAACAATAAATAAGCATTAATAATCCAATACAACACATGGATGACATATCGTCACCATGAATCATGACACTCACATCAATGTATTAACATATTAATTACAACAACCCAACAACTTTGCATTCTACCATTAATAATGACGCAATACAGTACAATATTAAACCTTCAATGCATCTGATAAGGACCATCAATCCTTCAATTATAAATCCTCAATTAAGCATGGCACATGGTTACCCATCATCGTTATCTATCGTACATCAATATTAAATATCTTTTGCCCACGAGAGTAATAATTCCTGAACATTCTCATGTCAACTTAAGCAATGACCCAGGAGAACTAGTCACTAAATCAATCATAAATCAATAATTCAAGACACTACATTAATTAAGATTAAAACCAAGGTGCAAGAGAATAAAGAAGAAGCAATTGCACGCCCACTTAAATTAAGGCACACAATAAATTTTATTATTAAATCGCAGTAAATCAATGGCGTAAGGTAACTAGAAAATCATTCAATACATCATATTTTAGGCAAGCGAGAAATTATCATCTAGAACATCATCCCTTCATCACATCCCATTGGCACAAGAAGTCTAAGGTCCACCAATTCATTTAAAACATTATAATTTAGCCCGAACAAAATCTATCATCTAGAGCAAGAGTACATTACATAAATTTCCATTTGCGCAAAACATTCAATATCTATCAGGCGTTCATTACATCAAGTCCAACATCAACTACATCGGAAATCAATCTAAATTATCATGAATCATGGCGCAAGAGAAATCTAAATTTCTAAATCAATCAAACATCTTAATGATTAGTTATTATGGTACGATAAGATTCTATTACAAGCATGCATCAATTAATGGACACAATTATACATCAATGAAGCATTCCATAATAAACCACAGTTAAGATTAGTTATATCAACATTGATTCTAGGGTGTGCAAGAAACCATTCACTTGATTAATCATATGTCAACTTATTTAATGACGCAAGAGTAACTAAATTCCAACAATCACAATCATTATAAGTAATGACACAATATAACAAATTCTAAAACATTCAATATTCACATGATCAAGGCGCAATGTAATCTACTTTATTTTATTTTCATGGCACAAGCAAACATCTATTTTATTTTCATGGTGCAAGTAAACATCTATTTTCATAGCGCAAGCAAACAACTAAATTTTTTTTCATGGCACAGACAAACATCTAATTTATTTTATTTTCATGGAGAAAACAAACATCTATATTATGTATTTGTATGTAATAAATAATTTGATATTTGCAATTTTTGAAGTGTAATAAATAATTTAGTTACTAACAAATGTGTTTGTAATAAATAATTCACTTATTAACAAATGTTGTTTGTAATAAATAATTTGATAT
>ML820327.1:0-11358 GCA_009831015.1 Picea engelmannii
GCCTTGAGGATGTGGAGGCATTATATCATGGGGAAGAAATTCAAAATAAGGACAAACCACATTGGCCTGAAGTATATTTTTGAACAGCCAATCTTGAATGTCGGGCAAACAAGATGGCTGGAATTTGTAAGTGAATATGACTTCGATATCAAGCATATCAAAGAAAAGGAGAATAAAGTTGTCGATGTGCTTAGTAGAAGAGTGCATCTCATGCATGCTACTGTTGTCAGTATGCATCATACAGACTTGAAGAGCATAATTTTAGATGATCTTGTTACAGATCAGCATTACCTACAGGTAAAGGAAAACTTACAGCAAGGAAATGTACAGCAGAAAATAAAGGAGTATGAGATAAAGGAAGACAGATTACTCATGCATAAAAATAGAATCTATGTTCCTAGTGGAGAATTGAGGAATTTGGTAGTGAAGGAAGTGCATGATGTTCCTTATGTTGGACATCCCAGTTACCATAAAACAATTACAGCAGTAAGAAGCCAGTTCTTTTGGCTAGGAATGAAGAAGGATGTTGTTGATTACATCGTTCAATGTATGGAATGTCAGAAGGTGAAGGATGATCATAGGCACCCAGTGGGTTTTCTGCAGCCATTGCCAATCCTAGAGAATAAATGGGAAGTGATCACCATGGATTTCATCACAGGATTACCCAGAACGAATAAGCAACATGATTAAATCATGCTGGTGGTTGAAAAATTAACAAAGGTTTCTCATTTTGTGCATGTGAAGACAACACATACAACGGAAAATATTGAAGAAATTTTCATGAAGGAAATTTCTAGGTTGCATGGGATACCTAGGACAATCATCTCGGACAGAGATACGAATTTTACCTCCAATTTCCGAAGGGGATTGTTTAAAGGATTTGGCACAAATCTAAAATTTATCAAAGCATATCATCCTCAGGAAGATGGGCAAACAGAGAGGGTCAATCGAATAATTGAAGACATGTTGAGAATGTATGTGATGGATAAGCCATATAAGTGGGAAGATTACTTATACTTGGTTGAGTTTGCATATAATAATGGGTATCAAGATTCATTAAGAATGATCCCATGTGAATCCTTGTACGGTAGGAAATGTGATACTCCGGTAAGCTGGAACAACCCAGGAGATAGAGTGGTACTTGGTTCGGAGTTTCTCAAGGACATGGAAGACCGGGTGGTTAAGATCAAGCAAAATTTAAATGCAGCTCAGGATAGACAGAAAGTTTATGCAGACAAGAACAAGACAGCTAGATAATTTAAAGTAGGGGAGCATGTACTTTTGAAAGTGAAGCCCAAGAAAAGATCATTGAAATTGGGTAGTTGTACAAAGCTGGAAGCCAGATTCTGTGGTCCATTTGAAATATTGGACAGAATAGGGTCAGTTGCATACATGCTTGCATTGCCTACTTCCATGAATGTGCATAATGTATTTCATGTATCTTTACTAAAGAAATATGTACATGAACCTAACCATGTTATTGATTGGCATATGATTTAGGTAGAGACGAAGGGAGACTTTCAGGTTCAGCCAGTACGGGTATTGGATAGAAAGGTAAAAATGCTCTAGAATCGAGTTATAGAGCTGGTAAAAGTTTAGTGGACCTGCTACGGTCCTGAAGATGTTACCAGGGAGCATGAAGATTCCATTTGGGCAGAGTACCCACAGCTTTTTGAATAAATTTGAGATTTTGATCTTTATTTTGTATATGCACTGAGGACAATGCCAAAATAAGGGGGAGGGGATGTAACACCCCAAGTTTTGAACCCCCATTTTAAATAATGTATTGTTACAATGTTGAGAGGCCAAGGTGCCCAAACAATTATTAAAAGGCCAGTCTGCCCAATAAATGTAATTTTTTTATCGTTATTAATAATAAACACATTGTTGGTTGCTAGACGGATAAGGGCTAGAGTTATAGGGGGCTATGATTCCACAAGAGAGGGGGCTTGAGGGGGATAAATGTTTATTCCTATGTTAATTACCCTTTTTTCCTAAGGGAGGGGATCGGTTATGTGACATTCTTGGGGAAGGCCAGGAGGTTCTTGATTCCCCACGAAGTTACTTAAACCTGCCTCTAATCTGATGGGGGAGTTCGATAGATGGTTTGTTCATTTATTTCTTGTACGTTCATTCATTTCCCTTGCGCACTTTCACACACCCACTTACCCATTCATCGATCCATCCTCATCCACATCTTGGCTTGGGAAAGGGAACCAAACTGCTAAAGAATTAGCCACGAGATATTTGTTTGTAATGGTCGTTGGTGCAATCCAGCCATAACCTGGGGCCTGCATGTTTGAGATGCGTTGGCATGTGCCCTGTTTTTTCTCAAAACTGCGAGTCCTGAGAATTCCAGCATTGAGATTCTGGACCAGCTGTGTTGGAGGCCCTAGAAAAAGGAGAAGGAATACTTGAGGGGCTGCATGGCAGAGAAGAGTGGAGGTCCATTCTCTTGGGAGGTATAGGCTGGGTAGAAGAGAGTTGGGTACTTGGATTTTTGTGGGTGTTGGGAAACCTGTGAGATCTTGAGAGCTGACTGGTTTGGGAACCCAAGTACACTTCGGAACCATCCTTGTGGATTCATAGCCCTGGCTTGGGGGTGACACTGCTATTGATATTTGGATAAGTGGTGTCTATAGTTGGGTGGAACGTCCTTGGTCTGCAGCCAATTGGTGTCGCCTTTTTATAAAGATAAGTGCTCTCTGTTGTGATATTATTATCCATCTATGAATGTATTCCACTATGTATTTTAATTATCATTTAACTAAATCTTAGATTATGCATGATTGTTGGATATTGTTGTGCATGTCACTAAATCTTGTATCTTATGCATTATTATTAATTAAAGAAGGTATGGGTATCCCCCTCCCCTCATCCTGACCTTAACCATTTGTAACCCCTCCTCATGTGTGCATGTGTTATTCACCTCACAGCAAGGATGCAGTGACTTCGGTTGGCTCGACATTGTATTGAAATAATAGTCTAGGTAATTTGGATTCAATGGTTAGCATCACCTCCATTGGCATCACCCACATGAGATGCAGAGCCTAATACAACTCATCGAGGGAAGATTTATTTGTGTGATCGTATCTCTCTCCTCATGGATATGAAGAGAGACACAATTCATCTTCCATGGATGTGGTTTCACATTCACTCAAGATGCATTTTAACAGGTTTGAAATCTATAACAGCTTAGAAGAATTTGGATCAATTTGTGGATGTGCCCCGGACCTATTATTTCTTGCTAAGACACTCAAGATTATTAATCCTCCATTCTTCAGTGCGCTTATAATTATGGCTAAGGGTGGTGCTGACAGTTTGCAGAGGAGAAGGGAACCACCAAAAGATGACTAGTCTAACCTCATCAACTTAGTGCAGGCACTCCATATTCAAGTAAGTGGTCTTTCAAACCAAGTTCTCACAGTCTTAGAGATAATTGTGTAGCACAAACAAGGACAAAAACAGTTGTCGGACAAGTGTGTAGCATTAAGGTCTCAATTGGAGGACCTTCATTTTCAGCCCAGCTCCATTGTGCCTACTCTAATAGTGACATCCAATTCCAAGGGAGCCTCATCCCTTGGTCCCCACCAGCACATTCCAGACCTAAAGTCACCCTTGGGCCCTGAAAATGTTGCCTCAGCTGGCCAAGATCCACCTACTTATTAGCGTTTTGATGCAATGTTTTTGTATTTTTATTTTAGGCATGTACTACGAGGTATATTATGGGAACTCTTTTGTTTTAGAGTCCCTGCCTAAGTTAGTAGATGGACTTATTGATATTATAGTTAGTTTTCAGCATGTTTCATCAGTTTTTGGGATGGATGAATTTTTAATATGTATGCACTCTCTCTACGAGTTCTCTCGCAGCTTTTATAAATAAAATTTCTCCATGTTTCATAAAAAAAAAATAATAATAATGAAGGAAATCAGTAATTATAAAAGGATATGCTTGTGATGATGTGAATGATACACACTTGTTAGATCAATTGTATCCTTTCTTGTTACACTTGAATGGTCTTAGTGATGGAAGATATATTGTAAAAAACATAATATCAGTTTGTTAAATAATGTAATTAGTTATTTCTCTTACTATTTTCTATGTGTGACAATGTTTTTTATGGTTAAAAAGGTATTCATATTTTTATACGTTCAATTCTATTCGATTAACTTGGTAGTACTTGTATATGATGTGTAACCAACTTGAAAAGATAATATGAATGATATAGATTAAATGTGATTGAAAATTAAGTGCAAAATTGGAGCTTGTAAAATGCAAAATCAGGTTTCGAATGTGCCAACATTGGATTTCAAAAGTGTAAAATACGGTTCTAAAAGTGTCAATATATGAGTCCATATAATTGAAAAATTAAATTATGAAAGTGCCAATTTTGACTTTCAAAAGTGAAAAATAATATTTTAAAAGTCCCAATATCGAATTTGAGAAGTGCAAAATCCAATTCCAAAAACGTCAATATCAAATCCAAAAGTTTAATTTTCAAATCTGATATTGACATGTTCAGCACTGGATTTTTCACTTTAGAAACTTCAATTTTGGACTTTTAAAATGTTGACCTTAACTTATCTTCGAAGAGGCTTATACTGGAATTATTACAAATTTAATGAAATGGGGGTTATATATATTTTCCTGAATATGATGTACTTAAAAAGTAGAAGAATTCCTTGAAAGGAGCTTAACCCAATAGTGAAAAAGACTTTAAACATCATTTAGGAAATATTTCAATGCCAATCTTTGAAAAGTTGGGGAAGACTTCTGTGAAATTCTAGCATTAAAAATTTGAGACAAACTTTTCAATGAATCTTATGTATGAGGATGAGACAATCCAATTTTCCGCACTACCTTTGGAGAGTATTGTCCATGAGTGGTGGTACTATCGGTTGATTTTTCAAGGGTGGTATCACCACTATTGGAGTTTAGTTGAAAATCCTTGGACAAGTTCAAAATGAAATATGAAGAATCCAAAGAGGTAGGATAAAATATGTTGATAGAATACATATGTTGATATTGATGTTGTTAATTTCCAGTGAATATATTATCATAGTACCTAACGGTGTTTAAGAGGATGACCATATACCTTTCAAAGGCTACACAAATTGATGCAAGAGCATTGCTCCAAGCCAACTACGCACCATCCAGCCAGCACATCAAAGCGCGCATTCAATGGAAGGAGAGAGGCGCAGCCCTCTCATTTTTTTCAAAATTTGAAAAATTGTATTAAATGTTGTAAGGCTGGTAGAGCCAAAATCCATGCATGTGCACAGGATTTAGATAAAAGTTGCCTTAAATGGTTGTAAGGCTGAGATCTAGATCCGATTCAGACTAGACATCCATTCAATGTAACTGAATGTAAATTAATGAGAGTTGGTGAGATGGAGGGAAGATCTCGAGGAGCCCCTCTTTGTAAAAATATCTTCTTTGTATCTAGATTAGGAGGTGAAGAGTAGAACATAGAATAGGTTAGAGAGTAGAGGAATTCGTGACTTTGTTGTAGTTCAAGCTCACATTGGAAAGAGGCATTTCATATTAATACAATCAGAACAGTTTTTCCTGCATCTTATTCTGTGTATGTTGATGAATGTCTTTATGTGTTTATGATATGATGTATATGGATGTTATATATGCATTTGCAGGGATAGATAGATTTTTCTATTTGTGGGTTTACTGATTTTATGTCTAGTTCTTTGTGGCTTCATGCAAGAGGTTGCATGACAGAACACTGTGGGTTATCTAAGCCAATGCATAGAGTGCACTTCTAAATTCTGCGGAATTTAGACAAAGACATGTCAGGAGGGCGCACCAATTGAAGTCATTGACTCAGGGAGGAAGCCTCAAGGTTGTTGAACACCTTGAAGGAGAAAATGTGCATAGGAGAGCACAGAGAGGAGAAGCAAAATTGTTGAGAATTATGTAAAGGCTCTGTCAGGAGGGCATTGAGCAAATGCACGGGATGCATTGAGGAGAACTCTATTTTGAGTTCGGTGAGAAGAAAAAATCACTAAGGATTCTGGAGAACTCTTCCAGGTGGGCATTGAGCAAGTGCATAGAGTGCACAAAAGAATTCTATTTTGAGTTCAGAGAGAAAACAGAATCACTGAGGATTTTGTGGAAGCTCTTCCAGGAGGGAATTGAGCAGTTGCATAGAGTGCACAGAAGGACTCTTTTCGAGTTATGTTGGGAAGAGAACTGTCAAGGAGAGACACTCACATAGTTACTAAATACTCTGTTAAGCTCAACAAGGATGGATTGAGCAGAAGGTCATCAGGAGGACACCAGATTTCCCTTTGAGGACATATAAGGGTGAGTCCCCTAGAGGCTCGGGTAAATAAAGCTCAGGAAGGATAGTGCCTTAGCGCACCGAGTAACAACAGAGTGAGAAGAAGGTTGAGAAACCCTTTGAGGTTTTACAGTCGACAAAGCTCAGGAGGGATAGCGTTCCTAGAACGCAGGCGATATGCAAAGGAATTGAGCTTGTAGAGGAAGTAAAGGTTGAGGCCTTTGAAACTTCAGAAGATCTCCCAAGGGGAGGGAGGAAGTTCTCAAGCTCAGGAGGTAGAGCACAGCTGTCGTTAGAAGTGAGATCTGGGTCATTGAAGTCTACGTCCATATGCACGTAGGAAAGCGCACAAGGAAGAGAAACAAATCTAGGCCGTCAGATATAGTGCAAAGGACTGATAGCCATCGGATCCGGAGGAAGGTGCACGGAGTTTAACCTATGGGAGGTCGCGTAGGAGAAGAGTTGAAACGGACGATGGAGACGCTTCGTGGAGAAGTGTCGAAATGTCGAGAGCCCGAGGATTGCACCAAGTTGCGAGGGATTTAAGCACCCTAGGAAAGGAGCCATATGGACGGTGAGAAGCCTTCATGAAGGAAGTGTCAAAGTTGCGAGAGTCATTGGATCTTGCAGAGTCGCAAGGTGGTTAGAGGTCGGTGAAACCCATCACCCAGGATTCGAGGGTCAATATGAGTCATTGATCTCATTTCAACCCACATCGTTGGATCATTTCACGAATTCGAGGTTCGTGAGTTTGGAGGGTAGACCAAATTCTTGGTTTCACGAAGTCCTGAGTTGCGCAGAGCAGGGAAGGAGATCCAAACCGTTGGATCCAAGCCACAGGAGAACTGTTGGACCAGAACCTCCGCGGGGTATCGCGTATCGGGGGTTTGGGGGTCGAAAGAATTTATTTTCGATTTTGAAGTCGCAAAGTGCCGAGAGACGAGGGCTCATACGAACACGTAGCACATCCGTTAGGTGGGGACCGTGTGCTTGACAGGTGGCATAACAACAAGCGCCTAGAGAAAGGTGGAAGTTGGTGACAGGTGGTGGACACATGTCACCTGGGAAGGAGTCAATCCATTGTTGACTTATCATGTCTCAGGGATTCACAAAGGAGGATCACGAGGGCTCAACACTCCAACTCGTGAAGTCACGAGTTGCGAGTAGTGCTAGTGTTTAGCCTAGCCTATGGTTATATGTAGCAGGTGCTAGCAAGGAAGGGGCCATACCCGTATCACATCACAGGTATCGGAGGCTTGGAGAAAGAGGAGTCGAGGATCATCGACTCACGAACTCGCGAGTTGCGAAAGGCACTTGCGCTAAGGCATGGTTGTGGTCGCATGGTAAGGTAAGGCTCACTCCTGGTGTTAAGTTGTGCAGGGTGGGTTTTCATGAAGGACTTGTGGATTGGATTCGTGAGGTTCCAATAGGGATATGAGGGAGCCGCTTTGGCTTAAGGAGAATTTAGAATGATCCTGTGTAGATCTCGACCCGAGGGCCAGGGGTCTGCGTCAAGTGGTATCAGAGCCAACAAATTTTTTGTTTGCATATCACAAACAAGAGGAGGACTATGAAGGGATACATTCTGATACCGTCAAGTGGTATCAGAGCCAACAGATTTTATGTTTGCATATCACAGACAAGAGGAGGACTGTGAAGGGATACAGTCTGATACCATCAAGTGGTATCAGAGCTTGATTTTGTCTGTATATTGCGGGTAGAGGGAGCCATAGGAAAAGGAAGATAGAGTGTTGAAGCTCTGTGATGATTGTTGCAAGGTGCGCAGCAGTCAATAGACAATCAGGAGGACTGTAGGAAAGACTGGAAGCACTCACAGTTGCAGAGTGACAACAACAATTTTTCCAGGAGGGAAGATAGGAACAGGAAGATGGCTATTGAAGGCCATGGATGCAGTGGAAAGAAGAACCAGCAGCAGTAGAGAAAAGATGAGATGGATGAAGAAATCATTGAGGTGAGGGCGAGAATGGAAGAGCTTTCACTGCGGGTGCAACAAAACGCAAAGACACATTAGATGTATGAATGGCCTCTAAGGAGGAAATCAAAGTGGCCAATGAAGAAATTTTTGGCCAAAGGATAGCGAAGGTTGTTAATAAGATGGTTGAGGCATGTTGAACACCTCAGGGGTGAACAGGAAATGGTTCACATCTGTGAGCCAGAAGCTAGGAGAAATATCAGTGATGATGAAGAGGAGAGATCAAGCAGGGATCTCATAGACTGCCAAGTGGGCAGAGATGGACTTTCAAATTGCCAGGTGGGAAATAGAAAGAGATCAAGTGAAGGTATCGTATACTACCAGGAGGGCAGTGCTGAAAGTTCAAATTGTCAGGAGGGAACTGAGATGGGATCGGCTGATCTCATAGACTGTCAGGTGGGCAGAGGAAGAAGAGAAAATCCATATTGCTAAGAGGGTAAGGGAGAGAAGATGAGTCCATGTGAAATTCTCATGAAATCATAGGTGAGTTCGAATCAGTGAGAGGAGATGACAGAGAAGGCAGATCAGAAGAGCACTCTGATGATTGGAGGGATAAAGGCATTCCTTTCATATAGCCCAGTTGAGGCCAGCGTGTGTGTTGCCAATGCAACAACAGCAAAAAGACAGCCAGTTGTGACTATCAAAGACATGGAGTAGATGTCAGAAGTTTCCCAAGCAGAAGAAGAGGAGCACACAACTGACATGCTCACTCCTTGGTAGAAGGAACTAGAAATGTGGGAGGATTGGCTGAACAATCCAGAACCAGTAGATGACTGTCGAGAGAAGACAGTCATGCATATGTTAGCAGAGGATAATTCCGAGGAATTGCTTGAAAATTTCAGCTAGGGAGTTGAACAAATGATGATGACTGCAATGTCGAGGCATGCAGCAGCAGATGAAGGAAAATTCCAGTTCGAGGAGCAGCTGGAGGAAGCTGAAATTCAACTAGCACAAGGGGAAATGGAAGAAGAAAGTCTGTCAGAGAAGGTGACTGAACAATAGATCAGTCAAGAAGATAAGACTGCAGAGCTTAATTTTGCAGCAGGGTGGCAAGTTGAGGCCACAAAGGAAGAAGATAGTCTGGGGGATCGGGATGATCTACCCATTTGCAGGGAAGAAGTGTAGTGAAGCACGCTGCAAAAGGAAAGCCAGCCATGGGAGCAGCTGGACGAGGATATTGAGAAGATTAGAAGGTTGATGTCGAGGTCAACAATGGAAACTACCACTGAGGAGGAGCTGAGAAGAGGAGAACCTACCATAGCAGCAAGGCAACAGATGCAGCAGTAGCAGTGAATCAATGGAGCAGATGGACAGCTCCAAAGAACTGTTTGGGATCCAGGTGGATTTCAACAGCGGTGTTGGGAAGCTCATGAGAAGGAGCTCGTGATTTTTTTTGCAGCTGAGGAGTATGATGTCGGAGCATCGCTCCAAGCCAGCTACGCACCATCTAGCCAGCACATCAAAGCCCTCTCGTTTTTTTCAAAATTTGAAAAATTGTATTAAATGTTGTAAGGCTAGTAGAGCCAAAATCCATGCATGTGCGCGGGTTTTAGATAAAGGTTGCCTTAAATGGTTGTAAGGCTGAGATCTAGATCCGAATTGGACTAGACAGCCATTCAATGTAATTGAATGTAAATTAATGAGAGTTGGTGAGATGGAGGGAAGAGCTCGAGGAGCCCCTCTTTGTAAAAAGATCTTCTTTGTATCTAGATTAGGAGGGGAAGAGTAGAACAGAGAATAGGTTAGAGAGTAGAGGAAGTCGCGACTCTGTTGCAGTTCGAGTTCACATTGGAAAGAGGCATTTCATATTAATATCGTTCATATTAATACCAAGTTGCAAGGGATTTAAGCGCTTAGAAGCACCCCAGGAAAGGAGTCGTATGGATGGTGAGAGACCTTCATGAAGGAAGTGTCAAAGTTGCAATAGTCGTTGGATCTTGCAGAGTCATAAGGTGGTTAGAGGCCAGTGAAACCCATCACCCAGGATTCGAGGGTCAATATGAGCCATTGATCTCATTTCAACCCACGTCATTGCATCATTTCGTGAATTCGGGGTTCGTGAGTTTGGAGGGCAGACCAAATTCTTGGTTTCGCAAAGTCTCAAGTTGCATGGAGCATGGAAGGAGATCCAGACCATTGGATCCAAGCCATGGGAGAACCATTGGATCAGAACCTCTGTGGGGTATCGCGTATCAGGGGTTCAGGGGTCGAAAGAGTTTCTTTTCAATAGCGAAGTCGCGAAGTGCCGAGCATCGAGGGCTCGTACAAACAAGTAGCACATCCATTAGGTGGGGGCCGTGTGGTTGACAGGTGGCGTAACAACAAGCACCCAGAGAAAGGTGGAAGCAGGTGATAGGTGGTGGACACACGTCACCTAGGAAGGAGTCAACCCATTGTTGACTTATCGTGTCTCGCGGATTCGCAAAGGAGGAGCATGAGGGCTCAACACTCCAACTCGTGAAGCCACGAGTTGCAAGTAGTGCTAGTGTTTAGCCTAGCCTATGGTTATATGTAGCAGGCGCTAGCGAGGAAGGAGCCATACCCATATCGCATCTAGGGTATCAGAGGTTTGGAGAAAGAGGAGTCGAGGGTCATCGACTCATGAACTCGTGAGTTGCGAAAGGCGCTTGCGCTAAGGCCCGGTTGTGGTCGCATGGTGAGGTAAGGCTCGCACCTGGTGTTAAGTTATGCAGGGTGGGTTTTCATGAAGGACCTGTGGATCGGATTCGTGAGGTTCCAATAGGGATCTGAGGGAGCCGCTTTGGCTCAAGGAGAATTTAGAACAATCCTGTGTGGATCTCGGCCCGAGGGTCAGGGGTTTGCATCAAAAATCAAATACCCATCACTTCAAACACATTTACCGACTTAAAGAGAACTGTGACCTCAAATCAATAACTCTAGCCCTTATAACCCATATTTTTGCATTAAAAACATGAAAATCAACCCCCAAATCAAAAAGTGGTGCTACCGGTAGCACCATTTTTCTAAAAGAGTCAAAATTACAACAGTTTTCAATCATGGTCTTCAAAACTCATAAAATAGCTCAAAAAAACCTTAAAATTGACACAT
>ML820327.1:11458-22188 GCA_009831015.1 Picea engelmannii
CTAGAAGAACCGTCCCTGCTATCAAGGGTCATATCCCGCAAATTTACCTTAGTGAATTCAAAGTTTGCAAGTCCACTGTCATATCTGATCCTGGGTGTCAAGAAAAAAAATCTATTTAGCCATAAAAAATGCGCCCCATCATCTCCTCTTGAGGCATCCAAAAAATTAAATGGACCAATCAAATGAGTTCTTGGAACCCACAACCAAGCTATATGGACACCATCTTTCAAGCTGACCGACTTCCACTATGATATACTGATAATCGATGGAGTCCAAATATGTCAAGTCAAACACTGTGCTAACAACCCATAATGACTCCTTATTGAATGTTGATATATTTATGCACTTACTTGGCTGGTAAATTTCGTCAAACAGTTCATTATCATTCCCAAGATCCACTGTCAAACCCCTTCATTTCCCTGCTATAGAAATTTATGTGTATTTCTGGTTGGTGAATTTTATCAAACACTTAAGATGTAGGTTCCAATCCACTAAAAAATAACTCTTAATGCTGTTGTTATGATTGCTGGTTTGGTTTCTTATAGGTTTGGGATTTAAACATATGATTTTGTGTGTCAAAAGAACTTTAAGTTGCATGCAATGTAAGGAACAACAATAACATAAATGGAAATAACTCAACAACTGTTGTAACAACAAGAAATATGGAAAAGCTGCTATTATTTACTATTAAACTAGTCTACAACAATTACAACAACAATAACTCACAGATCTAGGCTATTTTATCATGGATCCGATTGTAAATAACCTTGCAATCAATGGTACAATTTTGTTGGGCGAATAGAGCTGAAGCTTGGATCTGAAATGGATGTTGAATCGCCCTCTCTAAACTCATTTAATTTTTCCAAGGACATCCATGATCTCCACCAAAAAAATCACGACTCTGCTAGGAATACTCAGCCTCCCTACTACCATAAATTGACCCCAAGATAAAGTAAACTTGGCATGCATAAAATTTCGGCCCCTTCAAGGAAAATTGACTACCCAAGAAGTAGTACGACCCCTACAAGAGAAAGGATAGTGGCCCCAATGGAAAATACAACCTCTTTCCAAGAGAAAATCAACCAACACAAGAGAAAATAACCTCCATTGAGAAATACAACCTCTGGAAGTCTAAATCGGCCTCTACAAACCCTAATCAGTCTCCCAAAGTGAATATTTCTACTCAACAATATAATCCAAGTGGAAAACCTAAATGGTCTTTCCTACCAAATGGATAGAGTGGAGTCTTTCACCACCGAAACCAATCCAAACAAGGTTTTCACTCCAAATCCCAAAGGCTCAAAGAGCTCTCCAAATTAATATAAGAAATAATCATCAACATACTAAGAGAATGAGCTCTCATCTTTATTTTATCCCTCTCACCTTTTTGATGACCCTTTTACCCTTTTGGTTGACCCTTTTACCTTTTCATCAACATACTAAGAGAATGAGCTCTCATCTTTATTTTATCCCTCTCACCTTTTTGATGACCCTTTTACCCTTTTGGTTGACCCTTTTACCTTTTACTTTACTTAAGTGATTAAAGTGATTTTATAATGTTTTATTCACTTTATTCTTCAAGTCACTTTTTAATTACTCAATGTCACTTTATAATGTAGCCTTTTTCCTCCTAATGAAATCAAATAATTAATCTATTAAACCCTTTTTTAATCGACCATGGTTTACTTGAATCAGATAGACCACTAAGTTGTCCTCCTAGAACGATCATTTGGAAAAGGGACATTATAGTCATCCCTTCTCTATATTGCTTGTCCTCAAGCAATTCCAACACAACCATACAAACAACTGGTGGAACCTAACTGAAACTATGAATGACCCAAGGGTCCAAAACCAATATGAAATATGTGGAGCACCTACTGCACACGATACTATCTTGCAAGGAAATTTTACAAGAGGCCTCTTGAAGGCCACCAATCAAAAAATAATAAGATATTGTAAAGGCTAAGTCCATCCCTCATAGAATCGATCTCCTAGGAAGTTAGTCCAATGCATTATAGAAATGAGCTCCTGCTAATAAGAACCGACTCCCCCATTTGTACTAGCTGCCAAACTGTTAAACCATGAAGTCCTAGGGTCTCATGCTATCCCTAGAAATGACCCACCATGCTGATGCTACACCACTCTGATGATAACTATCTGACCCTTATGCCTAGACCACATCCTCCTCTCATGGAACCCTAGGCTGTAATACCTAGAAGAACCGTCCCCACTATCAAGGGTCATATCTTACAAATTTACCTTAGTGAAGTCAAATTCTGCAAGTCCACTGTCATACCTGATCTTGGGTGTCAAAAACAAAATCTATTTGGCCATATAGAATGCGCACCATCATCTCCTCTCAAGGCATCCCAAAAATTAAACGGACCAATCGAATGAGTTCTTGGAACCCACAACCAAGCTAGATGTACACCATATTTCAAACTAACCGACTCCCACTATGTTATACTGATAATCAATGGAATCCAAATATGTCAAGTCTCACATCCAAATGATGGAAACAAGGTACTAGGAGTCAACTCCGTGCCTGCTAATACACATAAATCTTACTAAAATGTACTGAAAAATGTGTTGTCCTGATCATTGCCAACGTACTCAGACACCTCATGGAGTCTAAAAACCTCTCTAAAAAACAACTATGCTGCATATGGTGCCTCATACTATGATGGGATCTTGAATAAATGTGCCAACTTGGTCCACCGACCATCAATGAAATAAATATAGTCCCTTCCATACACCTCTTACTTGTTTTTTTGACAAGTCATGCACTCCCTTGCATGTCTCAACACATCGTCCTCGAGTCCCTTCCATGAGAACCTCTCTTTAATCTATTGGTAAGTCTTGAAGTACCCATGACGTTGTGTCAAGGGTGTATGTTATGTACCAAAGAACTGAATACAAAAGCACCACAATAGATATAGAAGAACAATATGCAAAATCTCTTTTATTACTATCAAACCCTTAGGGTAGGGAAACACCATACAATGAATCCTATTATGGAAGGGATCCTCTCCTATTCACTTGCCTTTTTTAGGGGGCATCCTCCAATTGAGATACCACTCACAATACAATATTTCTCTTCATATCCCATTACATTGCTTGAAACCCTTTATATAGTGCTACCATTACCTAAGAAAATTCTAGAGGAGGAATCTTCTAGAAGCAAAACCTTCTAAGAAGTAATCTTACATTTATTATATCTAACTACCATAGTGGGCCTTATTTAATACTACAATGGACCTAGTCCACCTTACATTGAATGGCCTCCACTATTATCACTATGGGCCCTATGCCCCCCCCAACTACCTCTCTAGCTACCTAATATTCCATCCCCCTTATGAAAGAGTTGTCCTCAACGCTTGATGTAAAACCATATACTAGGGTCCCATGGATAAGTGTGAACCATAGTGATGAAGTATACTAGAGAACCAGGGTCCCATTGAGAAATGAAAGCCACCATGCTGAAGTAGTCCAATCGACATTGCAAACCAAGGTCCCATTGAGAAATGAAAGCCACCATGCTGAAGTAGTCCAACCGACATTGTAAACTAGGGTACCATGTCCAAGTGGTCATGTGAACTCCACACGGAAGATATCGACACCCAATAACCAACTAAAAATGATGCTTCCAATACTGACACCTATCATATGGATCCAAATAAGAATATCCACCCACATAGTGGGAGAGGATCAAATATGAATTGGGAAGGAACAATACCATTGTAGAATATGCAGGCTGGACACTGGTAATCATAACTAGCTTCTGATGTGTGACATTGATGTTCTCTATAGAAGGTGGAGTAGAGTCATCAAATAAAATATGGAAGTGATTGTCATCCCAGAAATGACAACTATCCATATACCAATCATCAAAATTGGTTTCAAAATCATACCAAGCATATATTTCTTGATTATATTCATCCCTGATGTCCGCTATAAGAAATCTCTCCTTCATGCTATCCAATGAATGTTGAATACTACGAAAAATATCCTTGAGGCCGTCTGCAAGGTAATGCAATCTATCATGCAATGTGCCATACAATCTGTCATACAATTGGGCTTTGAATGCTTTAGTCATATGTAGAATTTCTTCGAGGGTTTGAGAGGAAATAGCCATTGGAAACACCACATAAAATATACCAAAATAAATCTCTTAAAATAATTTATCCAATGGCATTGATCTGGTAACAATCAGAGCACCCTATGAAAAGTTATGAACTCTGCAGTCCTATCGCCGTCACGAAACCCCCCCAAAAATAGCTGATTTTAAATCAGCGATATCTTCACTTCTAGAGCTCCAATTTGGACGCTTTGTTTTTTTAAATTGGGTGAAATTGTGAGAGGAACTCATATATGCATTTTTTTTTGAAAAATTCATCCTCATAAGCTACAAAAATCAGAAAAATCACACGGCCTTCCACGAAAAAATCCCCTTGAAAATTGCAGATTTTAAAATGTAAATAACTTGACTTCCCGGACTCCATTTCAGACGATTTTTTTTTTTTAATTTTTAACTTGGGTGTTTTTATGAGAGGAACTCAGATCTACAACAAGTTTTTGAATTTTTTTTCACCAAAACCTATATAAATCGTCCGGAATGTCGCGACCCTCTTTTTTTTTTTTTTTTTGAAAAAATAAATCTGTAAAAAATAAAATTATTTGCCCACACTTCCTTCCAAAGAAATTCCTCTGATACCACTTTTTATGTACAAAATAACTAAATACAAAATCAACACAATAGATATAGAAGAACAATATGAAAAATATATTTTATTACTATCAAACCCTTAGGGTAGGGAAACACAATACAATGGATCCTATTATGGAAGGGATCCTCTCTTTTTCACCTGCCTCTTCGAGGGGAAATCATCCTATTGAGCTACCACTCACAATACAACATTTCTCTTCATATCCCATTACATTGCTTGAAACCCTTTATATAGTTCTACCATTACCTAAGAACATTCTAGAGGAGGAATCTTCTAGAAGCATAACCTTCTAAGAATTCCTCTTACATTTATTATATATAACTACTCATTTATTATATCTAACTACCATAGTGGGCCTTAATTAATATTACAATGGACCTAGTACACCTTACATTGAATGGCCTCCACTATTATCACTATGGGCCCTCTTCCCCCCCCCCACTGCCTCTCTAGCTACCTAACAATGTATCATACATATCCCTCATGATATCATTCCTAAGTGTGGACTCCAGGACCAAGTATATGCTACCTCTGTAGTAGATGATGTCATCCACAACTTTGTACCTATCATATTGAATGTGACTATCCATAAATTCACAAACAAACCAGTCCTTGGAATATTCCACTAGAAGGTGGGACTTCCAATCAACTGAAATCCCTGTGAGCCAATCAAACATGGTTTGGATCTCCTCCTGATGTACCTATACACCCTGCGCACTCATCAAATGGACAAAATATAAAGCATCCATCATATCAAGTTCCTTTTCCTTGACCTATTGATAGCCTGATCTAAGATCAAGCTATGGAAAATATTTTCTCCCATGCTTGAATATTCTTTCCATCCGATGGGTTGAGACAATCCTAGGAGCACCATTGGTCGTGCCCCTCAAAACCACCTTCCTACCATATACTACCCAAAACGCTAGCTCCATGGATTAGTAGTCAACATAATGTTTTCCGAAGGAAATAAACCATTGCAATCCCAATATGATATCAATATCTAGAAACTCAACTACATAAAAATCATTAGTCACCTTGTAGTTTCCCAATGCTACACCTAGCTGCAAAATCTTCTGTGTGCATGACATACTACGCCCATCGACTATCACTACATCAAACCTCTCAAGGTCCACTGTAAGAATTCCTCTCCTAGTCACCAAGGACGAGTCAATGAAATTGTGGGTTTCCCCACCATCAATAAGAACTATGACACACTGACCCTGTAATACCCTGTGGACCTTGAAGGTGTGAAATATAATAACAATTGATAGAGTGGCGATAGTCGCACCCTTAGTATCAATGTGTTTCTGCTCAACAATCTTACCCTCCACTCGTGGCTGCTCATCGTATGAATTGTTATGCTCGCTGTCTTGCTCACGTCNCTTGAAGGTGTGAAATATAATAACAATTGATAGAGTGGCGATAGTCGCACCCTTAGTATCAATGTGTTTCTGCTCAACAATCTTACCCTCCACTCGTGGCTGCTCATCGTATGAATTGTTATGCTCGCTGTCTTGCTCACGTCATGCCTCCTCATCCCCATCACTATCAAGAAGTACCTCAATTTAATGTACCTTACCCTTCACCATGCACCTGTGACTCATCTCCAAAGGTTCCTTGGAGTTGTAGAAAATATTCTTCCTCCTCAATTCTCTCTGAACCTCCTCATCCAATCTATCTTTCCCATACCATTCCTTCTGAAAGGGATTCTTATCTTTGTTTTTTTTGGGTATGATAGGTTTAGAAGGATATTTTTCTTAAGAACTGCATCCTCCATGTCACGTGTCTTGATGATAACATCATGTAGTGAAGTTTGACTGAAGGCCTTAACCCAACCGGGAAAGGGTTCAAAAAGTCCCTCAGTAAAAAACATAGTCAATCTGTGCTCAGATACATCCGTCACCATGACTGCAATCCCCTGTAACTTTGAAATGTATGCATATGTGGTACCTATTTGTCTAAGCTATGCCAACTCCATGAAATGTATCTCTGGATCCTTCCTATCAAATCTATCCATCAACCTCTGAGTGAAGTCCAAATATGAAGTGATGTGACTATGTTCCAATGTGCCTAACCCATGGTACCACCACTTGTGGGCCTTTCCATACAAATGAAAGGTAGCATACTTAATGGCATATGACTTTGTCACAAGGTTAAGTTGGAAATAGGTGTCCAAATTCTGTATCCACGCCCTAGCAATGGATTTTTAGAGCCATCAAAGTAAGAAATGGAAAACTTCCCAACTTTCCTCTAAAGCTCCCAACTCCGTGGGTCCCTGTTGAAATCTCTAGGCCTATTCCTGTTCTTGATAGTACAAAAATCCTGTAAATAAATGGCTACGTGAAAATCATCACCAAGAGTCTAATACTCCCTCAAAAACTCCGTAAAGTCTTCCCCTTTTCCTTGTTTCCTCTGATTTCTAGTCGGTTATTATTCCAAAAATTGAGGCATATGAGGTCTAGGAGACACTCCACTAGTGGACCCAATGTGATACCGTGTAGGGACATGAGTATTACTCTCTTCCGCAAGATTTCAATTGTTTCCATGGTTTCCATCAGTCCCTCGAGTATTTTGCACAAGTTGGTTGAGAAGCTCAACCATTTGTTGCTATCCCCTTTCCATGTTACTTTGTGCCCTCACTGTATCATCCCGTGTCCTTGTCAAGTTATTTAAAATGTGGGAAGCACTGTCTTCTGGATGTTCATTTTTGTCCCCCATGTATTTCTCTCCTTTTGACTCTGATTGGAAGATGTTTTCATCTCCTCTATACCTTCGTCTCCTATTCATCCTCCAAAATCATCAAGGTAAAATGTAATACACAAACTAGCAGAAATATCAACTCTCATACCAATGTAGTGTACCTCTTTATGGATGTTATAAATTACTATCAGTTGCTATCAAGTTTCAATGAATATTTGGGTCAAGACTTCCGTCAAACACTTTTATAACAACCCTGTAATGACTCCTTATTGATTGTTGATATGTTTAAATTGTTCTCTGATATCTTTATGCACTTAATTGGCTGGTAAATTTTGTCAAATAGTTCATTATCATGCCCAAGATCCACTGTCAAACCCCTTCATTTGGTTGCGATATAAGTTTAGGTGTATTTCTAGTTGGTGAATTTTGTCAAACATTTAGGCTGTAGGTTCCAATCCACTACAAAATAAATCTCGATGTTGTTGTTATGATTGCTGGTTTGGTTTCTTATAGGTTTGGTATGTAAACATATGATTTTGTGGGCCAAAAGAACTTTAAGTTTCATGCAATGTAAGGAACAACAAAAACATAAATCGAAATAAATCAACAACTGTTATAACAAGAAGAAATATGGAAAAATGAATCTTATTTACTATTAAATCAGTCTGCAACAATTACAACAACAATAACTCAAAGATTTGGGCTATTTTATCATGGATCTGATTTGAAATACGCTTGCAATTAGTGGTATAATTTTACTAGGAGAATATAGCTAAATCTTGGCTATGAAATGGCTGTTGATTCAACTCCTCTAAACTCACTAACTGCTGCCAAGGAAAACCACGATCTCCGCCACAAAAATCACGACTCTACTAGGAATACTCAGCCTCCCTACTACCATAACTCGACCCCAACAAAAAGTAAACTCAGATTGCATAACATTTTTGCCCCTCCAAGGAAAATCGACTACCAAGAAATAGTACGACCCCTGCAAGAGAAAGGATAACGACCCCAATGGAAAATACAACCTCTTTCCATGAGAAAATTTACCAACACAAGAGGGAATAACCTCCACTAAGCAATACAACTTCTGGAAGTCTAAATCGACCTTTACAAACCCCAATCAACTGTCTAAAGTGAATAGATTTTATCAACAATGGAATCCAAGTGGAAAAATTGAATGGTCTTCCCAACCAAATGGTTAAGGTGGAATATTTCACCATCGAAACCTGCTAAGCTAGGGTAGAATATTTCACCACTGAAACCAATCCAAACAAGAGTTTCACTCCAAACCCCAAAGGCTCTAAGAGTTCTTCAAATCGATATCATAAATAATCATCATCATAATGAGAGAATGAGATCTCATCTTTCTTTTATTCCTCTCACCGTTTTGATGACCCTTTTACCCTCTTGGTTGACCCTTTTACCTTTTTACTTTACTTAAGCGATTAAAGTGACTTTATAAGGTTTTATTCACTTTATTCTTCAAGTCATTTTTAATTACTCAATGTCACTATATAATGTATCTTTTTTCCTCCAAATGAAATCAAATAATTAATCTATTATTCCACTTTTTAATCGACCATGGCCTATGAGAATCAGATAGAGCAGTAAGTTGTCCTCTTAGAACAATCATTTGGAAAGGGACATCAAATTGTCAAAAAAGTATCTCGAGGAAAAATAGAAAAAAATAGGGTGATTATGGAAAACCATTTTTTGGAACAAGGTATAAACAACTACTAAACGTGACCTCTTACAAATGAGAACTCTGGAGGGTTCTCATCAAGTAGGTAACCATTTTTAAGATTCTATAGTTGATTTATGTAGTTTATTTCCTTTTAGGTTCAATGGAACAAAATTTTATTGCAACAAACCAAATAATTCCATTCATATGTGAATAAACATTTAATTCCTAGATTAAAGATTGTGTTACATGAAATTATTCAAAAAGTTAGAAAATACAATAGAAATGATAGATGTGAATGTTGCATCTTTGAGATTTTGTTGTTTCTAATGCGCAAGTTGATATGGGTTCAATCAGAGGACATAACAAGAAGAATCTTAAATATTTGTCCAAGAAACCAAGAAAATCTAAAATCTAAAATTGAAAGAAACTATGTCAATGAAACCAAGCATATAACCATTGACTAGGACTAGGAAAATAACAATGAATTCCAGGACCACCCTTCCTTTAGATCATTCTTAGGCTTTGTTTAAAACTTCCATCAATAAATAAATAACTCCACGTATCCTTGCTCCAAGCTCTACTTTTAACCCACACACTAGCTGCTAGGTTTGCTTGAAGGAATGGTGTTATATCAAGGTAGAAAACCCAACCAAAATAGCCAAAAGAAGAGAAACCAATCTATGAAATGATGATTATGGTATGATGGACCCCTTTGGTTAAGGCCTAAATATAACCCATGTGATGGGGGTCATTAAAAACACAACTACCAACTTAATGAGAAGTTCTCGCTTTTTTGGGGGTCACATTTTTTACCTCGTTTTGAAAAGTTGTGCTACCGGTAGCACCCCCCTCCCTTTTTAGGTTGTTTTTTGATATTTTAAATCTTCTTATCCATAATGTATCCACATTATTTTTAAAATGCTTTTTTTTCCATATATTTTCAAATTGTTCTAATTTTTGTTTTCAACGATGTTTTTTTCATCTATTTTCAAAATTTTCAATTTTTTTTCAACGATAAATTTAATCATTTTCCCATGTTTCTTTCAATGTAACAGTTAAAAATGTTGTATACCATTTTTTTTTTAAATTAATATTTTTCATACAATTGTGTCTCAATTAATTTATGGTTCCATACTTTTTAAATATAGTGGAAAATATCATTTTTAACACATTATTTACCTTTACTTCAATACATAGAAAAAAATTGTTGTTAAATAACACTATTTTTAAATATTTAGCAAAAACATATAGATTTTAAAGCTATATATAATAAAAAATCTATACATTTTGTTACCTATCCGTTTGAAATAAAATGTTAAATAAAACATTTTTATGGACATAATTGAAAAAAAAATGATTTTTATTTTTAAACTAACAAAATTTTCCATATTTTTATACATTTGAAATAAAAAAATGACAACATTTCATGTCATTTTCCCTAGTATAGTGATTCACATATAAATAAAAGTAAAAAGAAAATAAGAAAAAAGATTCATCATAAAACAACAATATATATATATATATATATATATATATATATATATATATATATATATATATATATATATATATATATATATATATATATATATATATATATATATATATATATATAT
>ML820327.1:22244-34493 GCA_009831015.1 Picea engelmannii
AAAATATATATATATATATATATATATATATATATATATATATATATATATATATATATATATATATATATATATATATATATATATATATATATATATATATATATATATACACATTCTTATTTTAAAATATGAAAGTCAAAACATTACAGTTATAGCTCATAAAAAAATTACAAAATTGAGCATCGTTTTCAAGGGCATCTTAAAACTAATCAACAATATTATATATCCCAAATTCATCATTCTCAACCTACACATTATCATCTTCTTGGACATCATTCTGTGCTTCCATTGTGTCATTTTTCTCTTCCATTGAGTCTTTGATATCCGCAAGTTCTCCAAAGTGATCCTTTCCAATCAATCCTCCTAATGGTACTTGTGGTTATTTTGACATTTTTTCCACTCGTGATTCATTAAAATGTCCTTTCCTCAAGGCAACTTCTTGCATTTCATCTGGAAGAGTTGGAATAGCATTAGTTCTTTGCTGAATAAAACCACACTATAGCGGGTCACTTTCAATGGCTATGCAATTTCTTCCTTTATGTAAGCATCACACTAGTCTTGTACCTAATCACCAAATACACAATAAATAATTAACTTAAATAATGTAAAATGAAATAAATTAAAAATAATAAAGATTGAAGTATGATTTCATAACTGTTAGATCATAATTCTTACATGAACCCGAGAACAAATACAAAACCCAATCTCATTCATTTGAAAATGTATCTATAAGATAATTAATTAATAATCTCCTTTCAAATCCTTTTCCTCATATGTAATCGTTCTAACCACAACATTGTAAACCAATAAACTACTAGGCTTCCCTCCATCCATTACATTAACAAGAATATAATTATAAGAATAATCTTTTGTCTAGGTTGCAAGATGTATACTCTCAATATCACATGTAAATGGTTCTCTATTGGATATCTGAATATTAGGCTTGTGCCTGTAACATAAATAAGTGCAAATTCAATTAACTTGTGAATTAATAAAATTGATTTCTAATCTTAATCGCTAAACATACACTTTCAATATCTTACCAAATAAGTTGCATCCTTGTCTTTTATTTTCCCTTGAAGCTTGATTGTACTAATCCTTGTTGTGTGTCTAAATGAAAAACCAAAAATATCTAAGATGGTTATGTTGTGACTTCGGTAAATCCCATAACCACTTTATTGAAATCTTGGTAAGTATAAGGCTCAATATCATATCCAATGTTTTGAATACTATAACCATGAGGGATATCTGAAATAACTAGGGAGTATTATTTTTTAGGAATAATATTTGCAATTTGTTCACAATCACCTAATATCACTTTATACTGAACAATATTGAGTCCATTCCAAATGTAGTGATCAAGGGTGTCATCAAGTTTAACAGTTCAAACACATCTCCTTATTTCTCTTTCAAACTTGGCTTTTTGAATAAAACTTTTGAAGGTTTCAGGTACTCCATCTGCATTCTTCTTTGACATATTTAATGAAACAAACAAACATATAGTTATATATCTATAACTAATAAAATTGAATATTTTATTTTGGAATGGAATTGGGGTGGGGAGGGAAAATGTTGTGGTTATCTTCTGTTTCTGCAGGCCCGAAATGTCTTCCAGGCCACCAGGGGTAGCTATTTCACCCGATTTAGGGTTTCACTGCCGTAGTGGTTCCTCCTACGACTTAGAATATATGGAAACATACAAGGATGAGGTGGACTACAACCCCGATGCATCCGTGATGTTTCCTTGGTCCTCACCAGCTGACATCCCTCCTTTCACTTAAGAGCATCTGGGGTTTGGGGAGTCATGTCTAGAGGCTTGGGGGGTGGGGGTGTTTCTTTTAGGCTCATGAAATATTAAGTGAATGTCTGGGCACTAAAACTGGCTGGATATCAAGTTCGGGTTGCATCCAACTGCCCTTGACAGGATTAGTTCTGACAAAGTTTTTCCCCTCTCCACAAAACTCTTTTCCTTTGCATGTGATAATTTTTTTTTACGGGTCTTGGGGCTACGAGGGTTTCCACTCAACCTACCCATCAAACCTTTTATTGTCTCCTCCTTTGGATCAACTCTCATGGTCTTTTCCTGAACCCATAGTGTCTGTGTCTCCATGGGTAGATTCAGACCCTTTGGCCTCTCTCTTCGTTGCCTCTCCCAATGTAGGGTTCACAACGCCGCTAAAAAATCCAAAGGATTCTCAGGTGTTGGATCAAGGTTTTCTTTCAGAGTACCCCTTCCTGGATTTAGGGAAAGATCTCCTCTCGGGACATAACCCTTATTCTTCAGCAGAAGGGTTCATGGCCTCAAATTTTCTCTCCACAAATCTAAATGGGTGGGACACTAAAGGTGTAGGGATCCTAGGGTCTTCAACACCGTTATTACATATCAGTGACCGGACTAGCGCATCTATTCCAAAGTGAAGGAAAAAGAACAAGTGTATTGGCTTGTCTCAAAAAAATCCAAATTTCATCTTGGGCGAGGACCTCTCTATGGATGAAGTGGTGATGGTGGAAAGCCTATGGAGTCCATTTTAGTGTGTAAACCCTCAAGGCATGGAATAATTCCTCTTGGGGCTCATCTTATAACCCTCCTCCCTTGATCTGTAGGCTATCCATGGGTTGGTTTGTGATAAAATTTACCGAAGCGACTCCGGCGTCGATGAACCTAAATAAATGTTGGACTATAGATTCTGCTTTGGTATTACTGAATGGTGGGATCCTACATTCGTTGCAACTAGTGAACAATTGGATTCTTTCCCCATCTAGGTGTGCATGCCGAGACTTCCCCCTCATTTGTGAAATTTAAAGTGTTTTTAGGCCATCGATAATTTGTTGGGGCAGTATATGGTCGCTGATATGTCATTTATGGAGACTTGGGAGATGTCAATGGAGAGAATCCTTGTCTCCTTAAATGTTCGTGGGTGGGATTGAGGGATTTTATTAACTTGACTGACTGGGGTAGGACCCGGGTCTATATTCTTGGCTATGAAGGTGTTCCTTTCCACTGTAGGCGCTGCCATGAGCATGGGAATATTATTAAGGATTGTATGAAGTATTCTTGGGGCTGTGTGGATGCTTCTTTGGCCACCAGGGCAAGGAACCTTTTTGAGTCACCAATTGATGGGGGGTCCAACTCCCCCTCCACATCTTCATCTTCTTATTCAACAATGCGTCGTGCTCATTTGGCCTCACAACTTGATTTGGGTGAAGGTATTTTAGAATCCACAAGGGGTACCTTGGATTTAACAATCTCCTCGACTACTGCAATAGATGCAAATTTTCTGCAGGGGGCTACTACTCTGTCAGCCATTGGAGACATCATCAGTTTGCATATATCTATTCCTCACCCTATCAATGGTTTTTTAAATTATTTCAAGTTTCTTCGGGAGAGACACACAATATACAGACCTCCCAACCTTCCTTAGCATCCAAACCCATGAATTTCCAACCCAAGAGTAGAGATGCAAGATGTTGAGTTACCACAACCTCACCGACCATCGTTTCTTGTAGGATAATTACACCACGTTGTTGGAGAGAAACCATCTGCTTCACGGAATATTTCTTTTGGTGGATCGCCAAACCTCCACAATTGTAAGTGAGAAACTCCATGGGGGAACCCCATCAGGGGAATTTGCTACTCTAAGAGCCCCTAGAATAGAGTGTTTCCACTCAGAAGCGATTTCAATTGAGGCACAAAATTGAGCCTTTGAGATATGAGATTTGTAAACATGTCCTTTCTTATCCTTCAGTGGGTCCAAGTTTGGGTCGATCCCTCTACCATTCGATGGAGGTATCAAGAAAAATCTATTTCGGAGATGAAATCAGATGGCCCTTTCCTCTGATCCATCATAGGAAAGCTCCTCATAATACCGGGAAGTAGGAGAGCCAAGTGGAGCTGCGGGAAGAAGGGAACACTCAACAATGTGGGGGAAGGAAATGGATGAGAGTGGATAGGGATCCTTACCAAAACCCATAGCACACAAGGATCCCTATCCACTCTCATCCATTTCCTTCACCCACATCACCGAGTGCGCCCTTCTTCCCGCAACTCCACTTGGCTCTCCTACTTCCCAGTATTATGAGGAGATTTCCTCTAATGGATCAGAGGAAAGGGCCATCTGATTTCATCTCCAAAATAGATTTTTCCCGACGTCTCCATCGAATGGTAAAGGGCTCAACCCAAACCCGGACCCACTGAAGGATAAGAAAGGATATGGTAGCAATTCTCATATCTCAAAGGCTCAATCTCATGCCTTAATTGAAATCAGTTATGGGTGGAAACACTCTATTCTAGGGGCTCTTAGAGTAGAAAATTCCCCTGATGGGGTCCCCCCATGAAGTTTCTCACTTACAATTGTAGGGGTTTTGTGAGCCCCCAAAAGAAATCCACCCTGAAGTGGATGGTTTCTCTTCACAATCCCGGTGTAATTATCCTACAAGAAACGATGGCCGGTGAGGTTTTGGTAACTCAACAACTTGCATTTCTGCTCCCGGGTTGGAAATTCATGGGTTTGGATGCTAAGGAAGGTTGGGAGGTCTAGAGATTGTGTGGATCTCCCGCAGTGTAAAAATATTGAACTCTTGGGCTTTGGAATCATGTCTTAGGGTGGATATCATGCTAGAAGGGGGGGGTCTATAATTTAGGATCATCAATGTTATGGTCCCTATACTGAAAGAGTTCTCTTCTGGGAATCATTGTTCGACAATTCTTTCCTCAAGGTAGATTCTCATCATTGTTGGGGACCTCAATTTCTCCATGGGGGAGGCTGAATGTTGGGGTATTAATGCCCACTCTGATTCACAAGAAACTTTTTTCAATCATACGCTGAAAATGAATGGTCTTATTGACATTGCCCCATTAAAGTTACTTCCCACCTAGCGAAATCTTAGAACTGGGATGCGCAAGTGGAAAAACACCTAGATCAATTCCTGATTTATGAAAACTTGGTGTCGCTTCCCTTTCACTTCTGTCAATGGATTGAAAGTGGGGGTGAGTCATACCCCTCACTGGTTTGTTTAGATATTGCAGAGGTCCCAAGAAACCCACATCTCCCTATAAATTCAATGCATCTTGGCTCTCTTATGAGGGTTTTCTGAACCTCATCAAGTCTCACTGATTGGATATGACGATAGTTCTGAGAATTTTGCAGCTATCCAATTTGCGGAGAATCTCAAAAGAATAAAAAAACTAACAATCCCCTTGTCTCATGAAAAACAAAGAGAAAATGATCTATAATTAAGGAAAATTGAGGATCAACTTGAGGTGATTTTCCAGGCACTAGATTTAGTATTTATGTCAACTACATCTTGAGAAAATTTAAAGTTATTAGAAGCTCGTCGGAGATAACTGTTGGCTGATCGGGAAGCAACATGGAGACTGAAAAGCCAGGCTATTTGGATGGAAAAAGGAGATGAGAGTACAAACTTTTTCCAAGCCTACACCAAGGGATGGAAAGTTGAAAACACCATATGGAGTTTGAAGGATCAATATGGTAGATATGTATCCTCTTTCGAAGGTCTTTCTTAGCTGGGGAAAAATCACTTTCAGTCTCTTTTCAAAGCTGAACGGAGAGAAAATATTATGGATGTTGTTCGTTTGGCTTTACATTTTCCCAGGTTTGTGAATGAGGAGGGAAATATTGATCTCTATGCTGAAGTCTATGAAGATGAGATAAAATAAGAACTCCATATTTTTTAGAGAGACAAGAGCCCAAGACCGGATGGTTGGTCAATTGAAGTCTACTTGGGATTCTTTGAGCTCATTGGAGCCGATCTAGTGAAATTCATTGAGGAGTCTTGCATCAATGGTAGAATCCATCCCCATTTCAAATCCACATTCATTGCACTCATTCCAAAATAGGATGATCCCCATACCTTTGGTGATTTCAGGCCTATTTCACTATGTAAATGTATCTACAAAATCATTGCAAAAAAAATTCTTGACATCTGAAACCTCTGTTATCAGACACTGTTTCACAAGAACAGTTTGGATTTCTTGAAGGCCGCCAGATACATGATGCAATTGGAGTTGCACAAGAAGGTCTACATATCTTGAAGACTTCTAGAGAAAAAAGAGAGATATTGAAGATTGATCTATCTAAGGCATATGATTGGGTAGATTTGTCTTACATCATATTACTTCTCACTCATCTTGGTTTTGAGGTTCCATTCACAAAATGGGTGATGGCCTATATTTCATCCGTATAATTTGTTGTGCTTATCAATGGAGCTGCCTCTCCCTTTTTCTCCTCGAAAAGGGGTCTTCGTCAAGGATTCCCCCTTTCTCCCCTCCTCTTTCTACTAGTATCAATGGGATTAATCATAGCTATTGCATCATCTTTCAATGCAGGGGACTTCCAAGAAATTCTGATCACTCTTGGCCTCAAAATCACACATTTTCTCTTCGTAGTTGATGTGCTCATTTTTTGCAGTGGCCGGTCCTGGGATGCTGAGAAGTTTGCAGAGAAATTAATCCTTTTTTACTCGGTAACCAGGATGCATATCAATTTTCAAAAATATACCATCAAAATCCAGGGGATGGAAGAGAATGAAATGGACACTTATCAAGGTTACTTTCCATATCTTCCCTAGGATCTCTCAAATGGAATAAATTATTTGGGTTTTATGCTAAATCTGAACTGCCACAAGGAGGATTGGAGGTGGCTATCGATAAAACTGGAGAAACAACTAAATATATGGAGCGACAGGTGGTTGTCCAGGGCAGGGAGATTAACACAGACACAATCTGTGTTGGAAGCCATACCTGTCTATTGGATGTCCCTCACTTGGATTCCTAAAGATGTCTTGGAAAAGTCCAGATGTATTTTCTCTAGATTAATTTGGTCAGGATCCTTGGACCAATTTACCCCACCTTGGGAAAAATGGGAGTGTTTAGCCCAACCAAAGGCCCTGGGAGGGTGGGGTATAAAAAATATCTTTCTATTCTCAAAGGATTTAGTGGAAAAATATATTGGCGACTCATAAAGTCGTCCAGTTTATGGACTTCAGTGGTTATCCACAAGTAAATAAGTTTGGATATTGTCGAGGACTGGATTTAGAAAATTGTTCGAACTTGCTCGAATTTTTCAATTATATGGAAATATTTGGTTTCCTCTGTTTCGATGTTTGGAGAAGGCTTGGCATGGAGAGTGGGAAGATGGAATCGTGTTTGTATTGGTGCTGACCCCTGTCCTGGGAGTGGAAACTCCCATATATTTCCAAACTAATTAATCAAGCAACTTCATATGCATGATATCTTCTTTCTTGTTCAAGTCTATAATATGCCATCAACCACTATATGGAAATAAGGATGGAGGAATGCTGCCTCACTGGGACTTAACGAGAACTTAGCCATCCTATGGGATAACTATATATCGACACTCATGTATGTTCATATCATACTTATAGACTGAGAAGATGAATTAGTTTGGAAAATGGCACCACATGGGGACTACACCCCAAAGCTGGGATATATTTCCCTAAATATAAATCTTCTTCAACAAGAACCTAGTTGGTGGTGGAGTGGGTTATAGAAATTAAAATGCCCCGTCAAGGAATTTTTCTTCATGTGGTCGACAATTAATGACAAGGTTCCTACATGGGAAACTATGAGGAAGAGACAGATAGCTAGGATGGGTTGGTGCCCACTATGCAAAATTGAAAATGAATCTACCTTTCACCTTTCCTTCTCTTGCACTTTTTCTCAAAAATTATTGTTCAAAATCTCAACAAATATCAGTCTAAGGTGTACTTTGGAAGGCCATTCCATAGAACATGCTTGGAATACTTGGCTACATAATCCATCTTACAAAAAAATAAAGACATTTCCATTACTGGTTTGTTAGGGTATTTCGTTGGCACAAAATTCGACAATTTTTAAGGAAAAAAATGTTGTCCTTGATATAATCGCTGCACAAAGTCTCTCGATTCTTTCACATTTTCCATAGGAAAAAAATGCTCCATCTATCCATGTTAGACAACCAAAAATCATTGACTCTTCAAATCCCTTGGCATTTTTTGATGGCACCTCTCAGAATCATTCGTGTGGGGGAGGGGAAACACTCTATCTTTATGAAAAGCACTCCTTTAAAATAAAAATGGGTTTGGGACATGGATCCAATAACTATGAAAATATCATGGCCCTAAAACTATTACTACAACTTACTTAGGAGAGGGGATCAAATCTATCCAAAATTTTGGAGACTTAATGAATGTCATTAACTGAGTTCGAAAGATTCAAGCATGTCATCACATTATTCTTCAACTTATCTTGGAGGAAATTTTTAGAATTTTGGTTACCTTTGACTCATCAATTCTTAATCATGTTTACAGGGACCAAAATGTGGTAGCAGGTACACTGTCAAAAGAAGGTCTTCAACTACTATTTGGTCAGTGGCACTTTGCAAAAAATATTGGCGGAGAGTCATATGCTTATTATCATCGTCCTTTTATTGAGATTTCTGGTAATGCACGGGTATAATATTCTCCAAAAACTATGCAATCATATACATGGCATTTTGTCAACCTCATTGTCATCAAAGATCGATACCATCCTCTATTCTCTTCCCCCTTTTCTCTCATGATGGTTCTGACCTATCATGGACAGTTGTAAATATCCTTCAGTATACTCACTAGTTTTTTTATACTTCTGGTTAATGAATTAGGTGCATATATATATACATATATGACAACATATGAACTTTTTGGGGACATGGTATGTTTTGGTTCTCTGTGAGATTTCTTCGCCGATGTATTATCCACGAAAATATTTTATTCTGTCTCTACAGGTTTTTTTTGTATTCCTTCTATAAGGCTAGCCGTTTCTTATGGCCTTGGCTTGATACACACATGGTTATGTGTTTGTGCTATCTTGTAGCACCTACAAAATGTAATTTTGTCTCTTCGGATGAATAAAATTACGCTTTTTTCTGAGGAAAAAATCTATAACTAATAAAATATAAATAAATTAATATACAAACGAATACTATGAATGTAATAAATCAACATACCTTTTTGAATGCAACAAAAAATTGTTTCAATACTACTATAGATCTTGAATATGGATAGTTGAGCTTAAAATCATCCCAACTCTCTTCATTCAACATCTTAACCATTTCCTCTTGTATTCTCATATATACCTCATAAAAATAAATAATGTTATAATGATATATATAATAAAATACTTAGAACATTGATACGTTAAATTGAAAAAAATAATTTTCTTGTCCTAACATAAATTAAAATAACTCAAAAAATTACTTTTTAAATTCATCACACATTTATTCCATTGAAAATTCACTTGACCTTACACATGATAATATAACTATGATAAGTTTCTCATCCTTCACTCGTATTATTCTCCAAGGTGTTATAGTCATATCTTTTGACAGATTCTTGATTTCAGGACCTATTTTACTTGTGCTACATATTAAGGGTTTTGCCTTCTTAACTCTCTGATTTTTTATACTAATATTTTCCCATAGACTAAAGATCTCATCTATCAAATCCCATACCCATTCATTTCTAAATTCCAATTGAAAATAACTATCCATAGGTCTAAATACATCACTTTCTTTGAATTTTTTTTCTTTTTCATTTTCATCATCAAGTGGGAAGCCTGTTTCCATACAACATTTCTTTCAAAATTTTGCATCAAAATTTGATCTCTCCCCACAACATATTTAATAAAACTCATTATGAATAAACCTCACCCTTTGAATGGAAGTCATGGACATCCTGTACTCATTATCTGTGTTATGATCCCATGCCTATAAATTTTCTCTTGAATATGATAAACCAACATAAATTATGCATTTGACTATCTCAAAAAGAGGGTTATTGGGATACTCTTGCATCAATTTTCTTCCAGCCTCTACATAATGATTTCCTCCAATCACACAATATTTGTAATCAAAACATTTTGACCTATCAAATTCATCCATGCTAGAAACTTCCATTGGGTCAACAAGAACTAGGTAGTCAACCACATGTGCATATGGATTGTACCTAATCAATACTTTCAAATTGTGATTACGATTGTACCTAATCAATACTTTCAAATTGTGAATATGAAAGTGATGCGATTTTCTAATTTGATATTTTTCTTGCCCTTCTGTGGGTTTATAAAGCTGCTTCACATTCAACTGAAATGTATGGCCATCATCAACTAAGTTCGTCGTCCTCAATCTATTTCGAATGCATTTTTTGTTTTTTTCATAATACCATCCTCTAGATCAACACCTGGTGTTATTATATATTTTCTACCTTTAGGACTTTCATTATAATGTTTAGAGCTAATGATGGTTTCTTCATCATCAACATCTTTTTATTTATTCCTCTTATGATTTAAATGAGTTTCATCTAAATCAATGATTTCTTCATAATCAATAGGAATGGAATCATTCCTGACCATCACTCTTTTGCCTTTCTCTTGTTTATTATTCTTACGAAAATGAGTGATAACCTGATTGGGACTAATCTCAACAAAATCTTCATTAGGAGTTTCCTCATCTTCAAATGTAACCTTTTTAGGATTTCTAGAATGTTTAATTTTATTTTTTCTTTCATGTTCTTGTCGGTCTACTCTTGTAGCTTCAACCTCTGTTACTTTTTGTTTCTTTTTCCTTCCTTCTTGTGCCTTATCGATATGAAAGGCATTGATGAATTCCATGATATTTTTCTCTGCAGAGTAAATCCACAGTAACACATATGAAAGTTGTTCAACAAAATATTGTAAAAATAAAATTAACATTTCCGTGTTAAATAGAATTAAAATATTAACATGATACTAAAAATAATACAAGATAAAAAAATAAAAATAAACAAACTTACATTTCCTTTCTCAATGTCTTCAATGATAGATTCACATAATTCTGTAAAACATTCATCCCTGTTATAATTTCTCAATTTCAAACAATATCTAATCTTGATATAAGTCCTGGCTTGTTTCACGAGTGCATAAACAATATCTGTGTCTGGCACCAAACATATATCTCATAACAAACCAAGTGGCTAATAATTTCCTTGTACATGTTCAAACTCGACACAATACAAATATAAATGTTCTCCATTGTTTCCTTGTACATGTTCAAACTCGACACAATACAAATATAGATGTTCTCCATTGTTTCCTTGTTTGTGTTTAACAAACCAAGAATATTCCAGTTTGTTTTCACCTTCCACAAATTTCCACTCTCTTACATTCTTCATTTCCCTGGACAACTCAGGTGTTTGACCTTGAACAAATGTGCTATCAATTTGTTTCCTAGGATTCATGGAGAGCCCAATTGGAATTTTGGATGCCATTATTGCAGGTCATGATCTAGATACATTCACATATATTTTCTTTCCTGTCATTTTATCTATATGAAAAAAAATTTAAGTCTGGGAAATTTTTACATCATATTAAATTTAAAAAACATCATAGACCATAAAAATTAAATTTAAAAAACATCTTAGACAATAAAAATTAAACTTAAAATAATTTAAAAAAAAAATTGACCCATGAGGTTACTGGGGTGATGTCGAGACCAAGGCTTGTCGCCCCGATGACCAAGCCTTAGGCATGGGACTGTGACTTGGTTGCAGGGGGGAAACCCCACAACCAAGCCCTAGGCACGGCCTTTTCCCCTGCGACGAAGCCCTAGGCGTGCCCAGGGCTTGGTCGCGGGAGGTTGGGGCGAGGTCGAGAATCACCTTGAGCGCTCCCATAGGCCAAGTCACGGTCCAACGTGGAGGGACATCACACCCACTAACCACCATGGGACAAAATTATAAAAAAATTATTTAAAAACAACAAAAAATGTATATTTTTTATAAAAAGTATACCAAATTTTGGCTTTTTCTTTTCAAAAAATCCTAAGAATTTTTTTAAAATTTCCTTGAAAAAGGTTTTTTTTTTTATTAAATGTTGTGATTTCTTTAGAAAATATGAGAAAACATCTAAAAACATTTAGGGTTTTCTTATAATTTTCGCATGAAAAAATTTCATGTGATTAAAAAATGATCTTATAAATGTTTTTTTGGTAAATGGTAAGTTTAAAAAATAACTAACCTCTTAAATGCTAGATTCTCCTCAAATGTATTCTCGATGTTTCTGCCTTGCAGATTTCTCCAAACTATTTAATGAATGTTGCCCAATATTTAACGCAATGTAAAAAGACAAAACAAGACTCGATATATATATAACAAAGATGATATAAATCAATGTTAAGTGTAATGAATGTGGGATAAATAAAAAAGAAGAACACT
>ML820327.1:35086-51207 GCA_009831015.1 Picea engelmannii
AAAAGTAGTGAAGATGATTATGCCAATGGTGGACACTCTTTATTGAATGGGGAATTTAAAGGCAACACTGTTGATGATGATGCTTTTCCTCCAAGAGAGGATTTTCAAGGTACTGATGAGGATGATAAATATTTTCCTCCAAGTGAGGATTTTCAAGGCAATAATGAGGATGATGAAGAATTTCCCTTAAGTGGGGATTATAAAAGTAGTGAAGATGATTATGCGAATGGTATACACTCTTTCCTGAGTGGGGAATTTAAATGAAACAATGTTGATGATGATGATTTTCCTCTAGGTGAGTATTTTCAAGGTACCGATGAATATTTTCCTCTAAGTGAATATTTTCAAGAAACTAAGCAGGATGATGAAGAATTTCCCTCAAGTGGGGATTTTAAAAGCAATGAAGATGATTATGTCAATGGTGGACACTCTTTCCCGAGTGGGGAATTTAAAGGTAACAATGTTGATGATGATTTTCCTCCAAGTGAGGATTTTCAAGGCACTCATAAGGATGATGAAGAATTTCCCTCAAGTGGTAATTTTAAAAGTAGTGAAGATGATTATGTCGATGGTGGACAATGTTTTCCAGGTGGGAAATTTAAAGGAACCAATGGTGATGATGATGTTTTCCCTCCATGCAAAGATTTTAGAGGAACCGACGATGGTGTTGCCGATAATGAAGACATTATTGTTGGAGAAGAGTTTAATGGCATTGATAGTCTTAAAGGTGATAATGATTTTTCTTCAAGTGAATATTTTCATGAAAGATCCAATGACATTGGTGAGGATGGTAATCATTTTTCTAGTGAGTTTGATATTCCTCTTATCAACGATATTATCAATGAATATGATGATATGCCTAGGAATGAAAATCATGTTCTCAATCATTCAGTTGCAACAAATCAAGGTGATCGACATTCTCTTGTTCGGTCTCCTGACAATGTTTTGCTTGATATTCCTTCTAGTGATGAGGAAATTCCTTCTAGTGAGGATGATGAAATAGTGGAGACATTTCAAATAAATATTGTGTCTAGGACTAGGAATAGACCTTTTATATGGATCCAAATCATTCTAGTTATACAATGTTGGATATGTGTTATATTCTTTGCACAACTATAAATGGTGTCTACATTGCGTCGAACATGTAGGGGGGCATAACGCCCCCTTCTCGAGGGGTCATAGGGGGGTGGAGATCCCCTGTACAGGGGGTTTGCAGGGAGGTGGGATCCCCCCTACACAGGGGTTTGGCGACAATTTCCCTGGTTTTGTTTTTACTAGTTTTCATGTCTATTTTTGGGTAGTTATTCGACACATGGTTTTTCGCTGATGGTTTTCTATTTCCAGTTAAGAAATTATGGTTGTTGACTAATCCAGGTCATTATATTAGGTTTTTGAATGCTTCTGGATCCTATATGTATATTGTGTTGTAAACAATGTATGGGATGAATGAATATAGAATATCTTGGTTTTCCCGATTTGGGTTTCCAAGGGAAAAATCTCTGTGTATTGTGTGTATTTTCCATTGTATTTTTTCTATTCTTTTATTGAAAATATGTTTGTAGTAAATTATTATACAAGGTCAAAATCTACATACAAGGTCTAGGAAATAATTTCTCACTAAATTAGTTTCCATAAGTGATTTGATTTCAAGTGACTGTTGTCAAAAAAACTGTTTGAAAAGCATGGACTACATGTATGCCTTGAATAAAAGGAAGACATATTTGTCAATGAATAAGAGCATGAAAAATTCATATTTAATGGGGTGCATGATATCCACCAAGACATGATATTATTATCGCATTGAGAATCTTTTACTTTGCAGAAAGGCTTTCAAAAAAATTCACTCAATTAGTAATATTCGTCTGTCAAGAATCTAAACAAGGTTGGAAAAAGGTCCTTCATTTTATTCAAAGGTATGTCATGGACGAGAGAGTGAGAAATTAAAAAACACTACATTGTCATGGATGCGTGACTTCTTTGCAAAACATGGAGAGTGTATGATGGATAGAGACACAATACATATTCCAGATAATTTCTCAAGGAGGGAAATCTAAAACTTGTACAAAAAATATGTTAAATTTGTTGAAGGAAATGATAATTTTATTACATATGCATATTTTAGAAGAATATGGAAGAAACAATTAAACAATGTCCGTATTCCTAAAAGGTCAAGGATGGTGGTTTGCAGTACATATGCTACTCTTAAATCAAGAAGAGATAAATATGAAGGGGTAGAAAGAGGTATGTATTTAATATTTTTCTATTTTAAATTGGATAGTTATCAACTATGAAAACATATTATCAATATTTTCATTTTATGTAATGTGCAGATTCCATAGTCAAAGAACTTCAAGAACATCAAAATCAACAACAAAGTGAAAGGAAAAAGTTGTACAAACATCGGAAGAAGTGTTATGATGATCCAAAAAAATATTTAGGTATGATAATTGATGGTATGGACCAAAAGAAAACACTTCTAACACATTTTGTCCGTACACCAAAAAAATCACAAGAAGATAATTTCATTCATTTTCACTTGGTTGGTTGTATGGTTTTTAATGGAAAAATGTGTCCAAGAGTTTACTTCATAGCTCCAAATATTCACAATGATGCAAATATGACCATCACCATAATTCATCATGTTCTCACTCACTAGTCTGACAATATTCCTCAAGTTTTATATCTACAGTTAGGCAACACCAGTCGTGAAAACAAAAATCAAATTGTGATTGGATATCTAAGAATTCTTGTTCAAGTGGGAATCTTTCAAAAGGTGAAAGTTAGTTTCCTTCTTGTTGGACACACTCATGATCATATTGATCAAATGTTAGATCATTTTTCAGTAACATTTAAGAGGAAAAATGTTGGAAGCCTACCATCATTAATTGAATGTATTAAGAAATCATACATTCAAGAGATTGTTTTTCAAATATTAGAAGAAACTGTTGATATGAAAATATTTATTCACGGATCACATGATGAAGAAAAATGTATTGAGCAACTTAATTACATTATCTTCCAACATCAATTTTGTTTCAAAAAATTTGATGGGAAAACACTTATATGGGGAAAGAAGTATTCAACTACTCTAGAATTGGGGCCTTCATTAGGTTTAGCATTTTTAAAGTTCATTCTAGATCGTCCAATATTTGAATCAAAGTTATTGTTATTACAATCAGTTGCTGAAATCCATAATGCATGGAGGCGTAATAGAGATGTAGATTATTTTGAATGCCTGGAAGAAATAAAAAATTCCATTAAAGATACATATGAGTACTTTGATGTTGCTGATTCTATTTGGCGGGAGTCCTTTTTCAATGGTCAAAGTGACATAATTTCAAGCTCAACAAATGAAGAGACATTTTTGAAGACTCCATTTCATTGGCCACAAAATATGCCAAATGAATCCGAAGAAGGAAACATTGTTGAACAACAAGAATCTCAAGGTGCTATTGAATTTACACAAGCATATGAAAGATAAATTTTAATTGGATCTTGAATATCACTTGCACAATATGAAGCCATGTAAGACCTTTACAAAGGTTTAGTGCATGATATTAAGGAGGGTAGCATGATTGTAGTCTTAGTGACCGAATATCCACATGGTTATCCATTATGGATTGCAAAGGTTATAAAGATTGACAAAGAAAATGAAGATGTTATAACAATTGAAGTGCATTGGTATGCAACATGTACACACCCATTCAATGGTGTGTACAAGCCAAATATTGTGGTTGAGAAACATGTCAATAGAAAGAGAAAAAGAAAGGGTCAAAATACAACTCTTCATCACACTAAGCTCTTAAAATTAGATGATGTTGACATACTTGTTTATGAATTCAATTTGAAAAAGAGAGGAACGTTTCGCTCTAGGACAACAAAGATTATAAAGAGTTTGTTGCCACAAGTAATAACTGCAAGATGAGAGTCTATTGAACCTAGTCGTAGATCTAAAAGGATTTTGACATCTGAAATGTTGGGCATGTATGAAGAATCAAACGGTGCATTCATCGATAATAGAGAAGAGTATGGATCATCTATATCTTCATCCAATCATTCATCTGAAGACAATGTAGACTCTGATGGTATTTTAGAATCCATGAGTCAATCTGAATAAGTGTGAAACGTTTTATGTATTTTTGATCCATATGATGCTTGTATGGTAACTGTAAATGGGCATTTAACTTAAATATGATCTCACATGAAGTTATGAATCGTTTCTATGTTTTATGAATTATATGTTTTGATTATGGAAAATATAATAAAATTTCTTAGCACATATGTTTTGAATATGGACAATGTAACAATACTTTTAAGAAATAATTTATGTTTCATTCAATGTAACTTGTATTTACTTTTTTATTATTAAAACTTAAAAAATATTAAAAAGTGGTGTTGAATTTTTAAAGTATAGGGTAATATTTTTATGGAATTATGTATTAGCTTATGCTTGGAGTGATAAACTAAGATTTAAAAAGTAAGCATTTAAGGGTTGATTTTATGATTTTGTTTACTTTAGTGATGCTTTCTTTTATCACTTTAAAAAATGTTCCATTTTAATACCTCGATTTTTGCATGGGTTCTACTGGCAACAATACTTTTCAATTTGATGGTTGATTTTGAGGTTTTGGTTTTAATGGTACCAATAGTTAAGAATCCGATTTCAAATTATCTATAATTTTAATGTTTTGAAAAAAAACATTTTGTTGTAGTAACACCATTTTTTTTTATTCATGTGTCAATTTTAAGGTTTTTTTGAGCTATTTTATGAGTTTTGAAGACCATGATTGAAAACTGTTGTAATTTTGACTCTTTTAGAAAAATGGTGCTACCGGTAGCACCACTTTTTGATTTGGGGGTTGATTTTCATGTTTTTTATGCAAAAATATGGGTTATAAGGGCTAGAGTTATTGATTTGAGGTCACAGTTCTCTTTAAGTCGGTAAATGTGTTTGAAGTGATGGGTATTTGATTTTTGATGCAAACCCTTGACCCTCGGGCCGAGATCCACACAGGATTGTTCTCAATTCTCCTTGAGCCAAAGCGGCTCCCTCAGATCCCTATTGGAACCTCACGAATCCGATCCACAGGTCCTTCATGAAAACCCACCCTGCACAACTTAACACCAGGTGCGAGGCTTACCTCACCATGTGACCACAACCATGCCTTAGCGCAAGCGCCTTTTGCAACTCACGAGTTCATGAGTCGATGACCCTCGACTCCTCTTTCTCCAAACCTCCGATACCCTAGATGCGATACGGGTATGGCTCCTTCCTCGCTAGCGCCTGCTACATATAACCATAGGCTAGGCTAAACACTAGCACTACTTGCAACTTGTGACTTCACGAGTTGGAGTGTTGAGCCCTCATGCTCCTCCTTTGCGAATCCGCGAGACACGATAAGTCAACAATGGGTTGACTCCTTCCTAGGTGACGTGTGTCCACCACCTATCACCCGCTTCCACCTTTCTCTGGGCGCTTGTTGTTACGCCACCTGTCAACCACACGGCCCCCACCTAACAGATGTGCTACTTGTTCGTACGAGCCCTCAATGCTCGGCACTTCGCGACTTCACTATTGAAAAGAAACTCTTTCGACCCCCGAACCCCCGATACGCGATACCCCGCGGAGGTTCTGATCCAACGGTTCTCCCATGGCTTGGATCCAATGGTCTGGATCTCCTTCCTTGCTCCACGCAACTCGGGACTTTGCAAAACCAAGAATTTGGTCTGCCCTCCAAACTCACGAACCCCGAATTCACGAAATGATGCAATGACGTGGGTTGAAATGAGATCAATGGCTCATATTGACCCTCGAATCCTGGGTGATGGGTTTCACCGGCCTCTAACCACCTTATGACTCTGCAAGATCCAACGACTATTGCAACTTTGACACTTCCTTCATGAAGGCCTCTCACCATCCATACGACTCCTTTCCTGGGGTGCTTCTAAGCGCTTAAATCCCTTGCAACTTGGTATTAATATGAACGATATTAATATGAAATGCCTCTTTCCAATGTGAGCTCGAACTGCAACAGAGTCGCGACTTCCTCTACTCTCTAACCTATTCTCTGTTCTACTCTTCCCCTCCTAATCTAGATACAAAGAAGATCTTTTTACAAAGAGGGTCTCCTCGAGCTCTTCCCTCCATCTCACCAACTCTCATTAATTTACATTCAATTACATTGAATGGCTGTCTAGTCCAATTCAGATCTAGATCTCAGCCTTACAACCATTTAAGGCAACCTTTATCTAAAGCCCGCACACATGCATGGATTTTGGTTCTACTAGCCTTACAACATTTAATACAATTTTTCAAATTTTGAAAAAAACGAGAGGGCTGCGCCTCTCTCCTTCCATTGAATGTGTTCTTTGATGTGCTGGCTAGATGGCGTGTAGCTGGCTTGGAGCGATGCTCCAGCATCATACTCCTTAGCTGCAAAAAAAATCACGAGCTCCTTCTCATGAGCTTCCCAACACCGCTATTGAAATCCACCTGGATCCCAAACAGTTCTTTGGAGCTGTCCATCTGCTCCACTGATTCACTGCTACTGCTGCATCTGTTGCCTTGCTGCTATGGTAGGTTCTCCTCTTCTCAGCTCCTCCTCACTGGTAGTTTTCGTTGTTGACCTCGACATCAACCTTCTAATCTTCTCAATATCCTCGTCCAACTACTCCCATGGCTGGCTTTCCTTTTGTAGCGTGCTTCACTACACTTCTTCCCTGCAAATGGGTAGATCATCCCGATCCCCCAGACTATCTTCTTCCTTTGTGGCCTCAACTTGCCACCCTGCTACAAAATTAAGCTCTGCAGTCTTATCTTCTTGACTGATCTATTGTTCATTCACCTTCTCTGACAAACTTTCTTCTTCCATTTCCCCTTGTGCTAGTTGAATTTCAGCTTCCTCCAGCTGCTCCTCGGACTGAAATTTTCCTTCATCTGCTGCTGCATGCCTCGACATTGCAGTCATCATCATCTGTTCAACTCCCTAGCTGAAATTTTCAAGCAATTCCTCGGAATTATCCTCTACTAACATCTGCATGACTGTCTTCTCTCGGCAGTCATCTACTGGTTCTGGATTGTTCAGCCAATCCTCCCACATTTCTAGTTCCTTCTCCCAAGGAGTGAGCATGTCAATTGTGTGCTCCTCTTCTTCTGCTTGGGAAAATTCTGACATCTACTCCATGTCTTTGATAGTCACAACTGGCTGTCTTTTTGCTGTTGTTGCATTGGCAACACACACGCTGGCCTCAACTAGGCTATATGAAAGGAATGCCTTTATCCCTCCAATCATCAGAGTGCTCTTCTGATCTGCCTTCTCTGTCATCTCCTCTCGCTGATTCGAAATCACCTATGATTTCATGAGAATTTCACGTGGACTCATCTGCTCTCCCTTACCCTCCTAGCAATATGGATTTTCTCTTCTTCCTCTGCCCACCTGACAGTCTATGAGATCAGTCGATCCCATCTCAGTTCCCTCCTGACAATTTGAACTTTCAACACTGCCCTCCTGGTAGTATAAGATACCTTCACTTGATATCTTTCTATTTCCCACCTGGCAATTTGAAAGTCCATCTCTGCCCACTTGGCAGTCTATGAGATCCCTACTTGATCTCTCCTCTTCATCATCACTGATATTTCTCCTAGCTTCTGGCTCACAGATGTGAACCATTTCCTGTTCACCCCTGAGGTGTTCAACATGACTCAACCATCTTATTAACAGCCTTCGCTGTCCTTTGGCCAAAAATTTCTTCATTGGCCACTTTGCTTTCCTCCTTAGAGGCCATTCATACATCTAATGTGTCTTTGCGTTCTGTTGCACCCGCAGTGCAAGCTCTTCCATTCTCGCCCTCACCTCAATGATTTCTTCATCCATCTCATATTTTCTCTACTACTGCTAGTTCTTCTTTCCACTGCATCCATGGCCTTCAATAGCCATCTTACTGTTCCTATCTTCCCTCCTGGCAAACTTGTTGTTGTCACTCTGCAACTGTGAGTGCTTCCAGTCTTTCCTACAGTCCTCCTGATTGTCTATTGACTGCTGCGCACCTTGCAATAATCATCACAGAGATTCAACACTCTATCTTCCTTTTCCTATGGCTCCCTCTACCTACAATATACAGACAAAATCAAGCTCTGATACCACTTGATGGTATCAGACTGTATCCCTTCACAGTCCTCCTCTTGTTTGTGATATGCAAACATAAAATCTGTTGGCTCTGATACCACTTGACGGTATCAGAATGTATCCCTTCATAGTCCTCCTCTTGTCTGTGATATGCAAACAAAAAATTTGTTGGCTCTGATACCACTTGACGCAGACCCCTTGCCCTCGGGTCGAGATCTACACAGGATCATTCTAAATTCTCCTTAAGCCAAAGCGGCTCCCTCATATCCCTATTGGAACCTCACGAATCCAATCCACAAGTCCTTCATGAAAACCCGCCCTGCACAACTTAACACCAGGCGCGAGCCTTACCTTACCATGCGACCACAACCATGCCTTAGCGCAAGTTCCTTTCGCAACTCGTGAGTTCGTGAGTCGATGACCCTCGACTCCTCTTTCTCCAAGCCTCCGATACCTGTGATGTGATACGGGTATGGCCCCTTCCTTGCTAGCACCTGCTACATATAACCATAGGCTAGGCTAAACACTAGCACTACTTGCAACTTGTGACTTCACGAGTTGGAGTGTTGAGCCCTCGTGATCCTCCTTTGCGAATCCATGAGACACGATAAGTCAACAATGGGTTGACTCCTTCCCAGGTGACATGTGTCCACCACCTGTCACCAGCTTCCACCTTTTTCTAGGCACTTGTTGTTATGCCACCTGTCAACCACACGGTCCCCACCTAACGAATGTGCTACGTGTTCATATGAGCCCTCGTCTCTCGGCACTTTGCGACTTCGCAATCGAAAACAAATTCTTTCAACCCCCAAACCCCCGATACGCGATACCCCACGAAGGTTCTGGTCCAACAGTTCTCCTGTGGCTTGGATCCAATGGTTTGGATCTCCTTCCCTGCTCTGCGCAACTCAGGACTTCGCAAAACCAAGAATTTGGTCTGCCCTCCAAACTCACGAACCCCGAATTCGTGAAATGATCCAACGATGTGGGTTGAAATGAGATCAATGACTCATATTGACCCTCGAATCCTGGGTGATGGGTTTCACCGACCTCTAACCACCTTGCGACTCTGCAAGATCCAATGACTCTCGCAACTTCGACACTTCCTTCATGAAGGCCTCTCACCGTCCATATGGCTCCTTTCCTAGGGTCCTTAAATCCCTCGCAACTTGGTGCAATCCTCGGGCTCTCGACATTTCGACACTTCTCCACGAAGCGTCTCCACCGTCCGTTTCAACTCTTCGCCTATGTGACCTCCCAGAGGTTAAACTCCGTGCACCTTCCTCCGGATCCGATGGCTATCAGTCCTTTGCACTATATCTGACGACCTAGATTTGTTTCTCTTCCTTGTGCGCTTTCCTACATGCATATGGACGTAGACTTCAATGACCCAGATCTCGCTTCTAACGACAACTGTGCTCTACCTCGTGAGCTTGAGAACTTCCTCCCTCCCCTTGGGAGATCTTCTGAAGTTTCAAAGGCCTCAACCTTTACTTCCTCTACAAGCTCAATTCCTTTGCATATCGCTTGCGTTCTAGGAACGCTATCCCTCCTGAGATTTGTCGACTGTAAAACCTCAAAGGGTTTCTCAACCTTCTTCTCACTCTGTTGTTACTCGGTGCGCTAAGGCACTATCCTTCCTGAGCTTTATTTACCCGAGCCTCTAGGGGACTCACCCTTCTATGTCCTCAAAGGGAAATCTGGTGTCCTCCCGATGACCTTCTGCTCAATCCCTCCTTGTTGATATTAACAGAGTATTTAGTAACTATGTGAGTGTCTCTCCTTGACATTTCTCTTCCCAACATAACTCGAAAAGAGTCCTTCTGTGCACTCTATGCAACTGCTCAATTCCCTCCTGGAAGAGCTTCCACAAAATCCTCAGTGATTCTGTTTTCTCTCTGAACTCAAAATAGAATTCTTTTGTGCACTCTATGCACTTGCTCAATGCCCACCTGGAAGAGTTCTCCAGAATCCTTAGTGATTTTTTCTTCTCACCGAACTCAAAATAGAGTTCTCCTCAATGCATCCCGTGCATTTGCTCAATGCCCTCCTGACAGAGCCTTTACATAATTCTCAACAATTTTGCTTCTCCTCTCTGTGCTCTCCTATGCACATTTTCTCCTTCAAGGTGTTCAACAACCTTGAGGCTTCCTCCCTGAGTCAATGACTTCAATTGGTGCGCCCTCCTGACATGTCTTTGTCTAAATTCCGCAGAATTTAGAAGTGCACTCTATGCATTGGCTTAGATAACCCACAGTGTTCTGTCATGCAACCTCTTGCATGAAGCCACAAAGAACTAGACATAAAATCAGTAAACCCACAAATAGAAAAATCTATCTATCCCTGCAAATGCATATATAACATCCATATACATCATATCATAAACACATAAAGACATTCATCAACATACACAGAATAAGATGCAGGAAAAACTGTTCTGATTGTATTAATATGAAATGCCTCTTTCCAATGTGAGCTTGAACTACAACAAAGTCACGAATTCCTCTACTCTCTAACCTATTCTATGTTCTACTCTTCACCTCCTAATCTAGATACAAAGAAGATATTTTTACAAAGAGGGGCTCCTCGAGATCTTCCCTCCATCTCACCAACTCTCATTAATTTACATTCAGTTACATTGAATGGATGTCTAGTCTGAATCGGATCTAGATCTCAGCCTTACAACCATTTAAGGCAACTTTTATCTAAATCCTGTGCACATGCATGGATTTTGGCTCTACCAGCCTTACAACATTTAATACAATTTTTCAAATTTTGAAAAAAATGAGAGGGCTGCGCCTCTCTCCTTCCATTGAATGCGCGCTTTGATGTGCTGGCTGGATGGTGCGTAGTTGGCTTGGAGCAATGCTCTTGCATCAATTTGTGTAGCCTTTGAAAGGTATATGGTCATCCTCTTAAACACCGTTAGGTACTATGATAATATATTCACTGGAAATTAACAACATCAATATCAACATATGTATTCTATCAACATATTTTATCCTACCTCTTTGGATTCTTCATATTTCATTTTGAACTTGTCCAAGGATTTTCAACTAAACTCCAATAGTGGTGATACCACCCTTGAAAAATCAACCGATAGTACCACCACTCATGGACAATACTCTCCAAAGGTAGTGCGGAAAATTGGATTGTCTCATCCTCATACATAAGATTCATTGAAAAGTTTGTCTCAAATTTTTAATGCTAGAATTTCACAGAAGTCTTCCCCAACTTTTCAAAGATTGGCATTGAAATATTTCCTAAATGATGTTTAAAGTCTTTTTCACTATTGGGTTAAGCTCCTTTCAAGGAATTCTTCTACTTTTTAAGTACATCATATTCAGGAAAATATATATAACCCCCATTTCATTAAATTTGTAATAATTCCAGTATAAGCCTCTTCGAAGATAAGTTAAGGTCAACATTTTAAAAGTCCAAAATTGAAGTTTCTAAAGTGAAAAATCCAGTGCTGAACATGTCAATATCAGATTTGAAAATTAAACTTTTGGATTTGATATTGACGTTTTTGGAATTGGATTTTGCACTTCTCAAATTCGATATTGGGACTTTTAAAATATTATTTTTCACTTTTGAAAGTCAAAATTGGCACTTTCATAATTTAATTTTTCAATTATATGGACTCATATATTGACACTTTTAGAACCGTATTTTACACTTTTGAAATCCAATGTTGGCACATTCGAAACCTGATTTTGCATTTTACAAGCTCCAATTTTGCACTTAATTTTCAATCACATTTAATCTATATCATTCATATTATCTTTTCAAGTTGGTTACACATCATATACAAGTACTACCAAGTTAATCGAATAGAATTGAACGTATAAAAATATGAATACCTTTTTAACCATAAAAAACATTGTCACACATAGAAAATAGTAAGAGAAATAACTAATTACATTATTTAACAAACTGATATTATGTTTTTTACAATATATCTTCCATCACTAAGACCATTCAAGTGTAACAAGAAAGGATACAATTGATCTAACAAGTGTGTATCATTCACATCATCACAAGCATATCCTTTTATAATTACTGATTTCCTTCATTATTATTATTTTTTTTTTATGAAACATGGAGAAATTTTATTTATAAAAGCTGCGAGAGAACTCGTAGAGAGAGTGCATACATATTAAAAATTCATCCATCCCAAAAACTGATGAAACATGCTGAAAACTAACTATAATATCAATAAGTCCATCTACTAACTTAGGCAGGGACTCTAAAACAAAAGAGTTCCCATAATATACCTCGTAGTACATGCCTAAAATAAAAATACAAAAACATTGCATCAAAACGCTAATAAGTAGGTGGATCTTGGCCAGCTGAGGCAACATTTTCAGGGCCCAAGGGTGACTTTAGGTCTGGAATGTGCTGGTGGGGACCAAGGGATGAGGCTCCCTTGGAATTGGATGTCACTATTAGAGTAGGCACAATGGAGCTGGGCTGAAAATGAAGGTCCTCCAATTGAGACCTTAATGCTACACACTTGTCCGACAACTGTTTTTGTCCTTGTTTGTGCTACACAATTATCTCTAAGACTGTGAGAACTTGGTTTGAAAGACCACTTACTTGAATATGGAGTGCCTGCACTAAGTTGATGAGGTTAGACTAGTCATCTTTTGGTGGTTCCCTTCTCCTCTGCAAACTGTCAGCACCACCCTTAGCCATAATTATAAGCGCACTGAAGAATGGAGGATTAATAATCTTGAGTGTCTTAGCAAGAAATAATAGGTCCGGGGCACATCCACAAATTGATCCAAATTCTTCTAAGCTGTTATAGATTTCAAACCTGTTAAAATGCATCTTGAGTGAATGTGAAACCACATCCATGGAAGATGAATTGTGTCTCTCTTCATATCCATGAGGAGAGAGATACGATCACACAAATAAATCTTCCCTCGATGAGTTGTATTAGGCTCTGCATCTCATGTGGGTGATGCCAATGGAGGTGATGCTAACCATTGAATCCAAATTACCTAGACTATTATTTCAATACAATGTCGAGCCAACCGAAGTCACTGCATCCTTGCTGTGAGGTGAATAACACATGCACACATGAGGAGGGGTTACAAATGGTTAAGGTCAGGATGAGGGGAGGGGGATACCCATACCTTCTTTAATTAATAATAATGCATAAGATACAAGATTTAGTGACATGCACAACAATATCCAACAATCATGCATAATCTAAGATTTAGTTAAATGATAATTAAAATACATAGTGGAATACATTCATAGATGGATAATAATATCACAACAGAGAGCACTTATCTTTATAAAAAGGCGACACCAATTGGCTGCAGACCAAGGACGTTCCACCCAACTATAGACACCACTTATCCAAATATCAATAGCAGTGTCACCCCCAAGCCAGGGCTATGAATCCACAAGGATGGTTCCGAAGTGTACTTGGGTTCCCAAACCAGTCAGCTCTCAAGATCTCACAGGTTTCCCAACACCCACAAAAATCCAAGTACCCAACTCTCTTCTACCCAGCCTATACCTCCCAAGAGAATGGACCTCCACTCTTCTCTGCCATGCAGCCCCTCAAGTATTCCTTCTCCTTTTTCTAGGGCCTCCAACACAGCTGGTCCAGAATCTCAATGCTGGAATTCTCAGGACTCGCAGTTTTGAGAAAAAACAGGGCACATGCCAACGCATCTCAAACATGCAGGCCCCAGGTTATGGCTGGATTGCACCAACGACCATTACAAACAAATATCTCGTGGCTAATTCTTTAGCAGTTTGGTTCCCTTTCCCAAGCCAAGATGTGGATGAGGATGGATCGATGAATGGGTAAGTGGGTGTGTGAAAGTGCGCAAGGGAAATGAATGAACGTACAAGAAATAAATGAACAAACCATCTATCGAACTCCCCCATCAGATTAGAGGCAGGTTTAAGTAACTTCGTGGGGAATCAAGAACCTCCTGGCCTTCCCCAAGAATGTCACATAACCGATCCCCTCCCTTAGGAAAAAAGGGTAATTAACATAGGAATAAACATTTATCCCCCTCAAGCCCCCTCTCTTGTGGAATCATAGCCCCCTATAACTCTAGCCCTTATCCGTCTAGCAACCAACAATGTGTTTATTATTAATAACGATAAAAAAATTACATTTATTGGGCAGACTGGCCTTTTAATAATTGTTTGGGCACCTTGGCCTCTCAACATTGTAACAATACATTATTTAAAATGGGGGTTCAAAACTTGGGGTGTTACATCCCCTCCCCCTTATTTTGGCATTGTCCTCAGTGCATATACAAAATAAAGATCAAAATCTCAAATTTATTCAAAAAGCTGTGGGTACTCTGCCCAAATGGAATCTTCATGCTCCCTGGTAACATCTTCAGGACCGTAGCAGGTCCACTAAACTTTTACCAGCTCTATAACTCGATTCTAGAGCATTTTTACCTTTCTATCCAATACCCGTACTGGCTGAACCTGAAAGTCTCCCTTCGTCTCTACCTAAATCATATGCCAATCAATAACATGGTTAGGTTCATGTACATATTTCTTTAGTAAAGATACATGAAATACATTATGCACATTCATGGAAGTAGGCAATGCAAGCATGTATGCAACTGACCCTATTCTGTCCAATATTTCAAATGGACCACAGAATCTGGCTTCCAGCTTTGTACAACTACCCAATTTCAATGATCTTTTCTTGGGCTTCACTTTCAAAAGTACATGCTCCCCTACTTTAAATTATCTAGCTGTCTTGTTCTTGTCTGCATAAACTTTCTGTCTATCCTGAGCTGCATTTAAATTTTGCTTGATCTTAACCACCCGGTCTTCCATGTCCTTGAGAAACTCCGAACCAAGTACCACTCTATCTCCTGGGTTGTTCCAGCTTACCGGAGTATCACATTTCCTACCGTACAAGGATTCACATGGGATCATTCTTAATGAATCTTGATACCCATTATTATATGCAAACTCAACCAAGTATAAGTAATCTTCCCACTTATATGGCTTATCCATCACATACATTCTCAACATGTCTTCAATTATTCGATTGACCCTCTCTGTTTGCCCATCTTCCTGAGGATGATATGCTTTGATAAATTTTAGATTTGTGCCAAATCCTTTAAACAATCCCCTTCGGAAATTGGAGGTAAAATTCGTATCTCTGTCCGAGATGATTGTCCTAGGTATCCCATGCAACCTAGAAATTTCCTTCATGAAAATTTCTTCAATATTTTCCGTTGTATGTGTTGTCTTCACATGCACAAAATGAGAAACCTTTGTTAATTTTTCAACCACCAGCATGATTTAATCATGTTGCTTATTCGTTCTGGGTAATCCTGTGATGAAATCCATGGTGATCACTTCCCATTTATTCTCTAGGATTGGCAATGGCTGCAGAAAACCCACTGGGTGCCTATGATCATCCTTCACCTTCTGACATTCCATACATTGAACGATGTAATCAACAACATCCTTCTTCATTCCTAGCCAAAAGAACTGGCTTCTTACTGCTGTAATTGTTTTATGGTAACTGGGATGTCCAACATAAGGAACATCATGCACTTCCTTCACTACCAAATTCCTCAATTCTCCACTAGGAACATAGATTCTATTTTTATGCATGAGTAATCTGTCTTCCTTTATCTCATACTCCTTTATTTTCTGCTGTACATTTCCTTGCTGTAAGTTTTCCTTTACCTGTAGGTAATGCTGATCTGTAACAAGATCATCTAAAATTATGCTCTTCAAGTCTGTATGATGCATACTGACAACAGTAGCATGCATGAGATGCACTCTTCTACTAAGCACATCGACAACTTTATTCTCCTTTTCTTTGATATGCTTGATATCGAAGTCATATTCACTTACAAATTCCAGCCATCTTGTTTGCCCGACATTCAAGATTGGCTGTTCAAAAATATACTTCAGGCCAATGTGGTTTGTCCTTATTTTGAATTTCTTCCCCATGATATAATGCCTCCACATCCTCAAGGC
>ML820327.1:76434-88636 GCA_009831015.1 Picea engelmannii
TCAACACTACTCCATCAGATGAACCTAACGTACATAAAGATTCAATACTAAGAGTAGATCACATAAATAACACAAAGAAATTGCAACACAGGATATACGTGGTTCACCCCAGTGTGGGGATACGTCCACCAACTCTTCTTCTTCTTTATTATGTTTTTTCAGTCTTATTACATGCACATAAGCACAAAACCAACTCCTCATAGGACATGAGATCTGCGCACACCTCGCCAGATCCTCCTTCCTCGAGTTAGGTCACAACACAAAGCCTTCTTACATAGTCTACACACAAGCTTATTACAATCACTTGCACTTAGCTCTGTTAGTCTTAACACATAGTGTGTACAAAGCCTCTAGATCCGCACTAAGACGATTCTACTAGGTATCTTCTTTCTTACATCTCCTAGATATCCCATACCTGTTACATATACCCTAATCCCAAAAATCCCCAAAAAGGGGGTGAGATCCCGCGATCTCTGCTTTGCCTGGGTGCTCCATCTTCGACTAGCCCGTCGAAGTCCCAAAAATGGTCAAACACGACCAAGGTTCTCCAAAACTTGGTCGAGGGCCAACAAGCCCCCAAAAATCACCTGTGATTCATCCCGAGTCACTCTGACCTGGGAAACTCTGCTTCGAAGGCCTCGATCTTGGCTCAAGCTACCTCAAATTGCTTCTTTTCTAGAGTCTCCTGCTCGACGAATTCCTGGATGATTTTCTCTATGACCGATCCTTCCAAGCACTGTTACACCGAGGTGACTACTTTTTCTAGCTGTTCTCCTTGTCCCTCTATCTCCTCAAAAAGTGTGTAGGATTCATCCTGTACCAGATGGAGTCTCTGGGCCACTTCCATGAATTTAATCTGGATGGCATGGACCTGCTGCTGAACTGCGCGTTGTTCCTATGACCTTTCCATCTTCTCAACTGCTGAAAGAAGTTTCAGCTGTGCTTGCACTGTCGATGCTTGTTTCTTTTCTTCTTGGAGCCGTGCTTCTAATTCTCTTAGGTCCTCTGCGAGGTGCTCATAGGTCTGCGCACTGCAGTTGTTGAGTAGCTTACATTCTGAGGCCAACGCCTTGATTCTTTCTACTGTACTCCTGGCAGTTTCTTCTCTCTGGTCCATTTTTTCCACTCTTGCTTGAAGATACTAAATATATTCAACAAGATTCTCCACTTGACTCTCCACTGTGTCTTCTTCTATATGTGCGAGGTCTAACACAGAGTGAAGTTCTTTGGTGACTGCCTCCTTGACTCCCATCTGTTCTGCGAGCAACTGTTCTTTTTCCTTCTGGATCTGCCCTGTATCCTTTGCAAACTTTGCTTGGAGGTCATATTTCTCTTGTTGTGCAACCTGACGTTTCTATAAATGTTCCTCCTTTGCTTTCTTTAATTCCTCTATGGCCTACTCCTTTTCCTCTTGGACCCGACGAAGGCGAGCCTCTGTCGAATCTGATAATCCTTGTAGCTGGGCAAGCTCATCTCCTACTTCTATGCCTTTTGATGACGACGATGCAGTAGATACTACGTGGCTTGAATAAATATCCTATTGTACCCCTTTGAGCTCCACCTCCATCCTGTCAAACATTGTCTCCTGTTTGGATTCACTTCGCTGCAAAATGTCCTCTGAGGTATCTGATACAACTGCAATGATGAGGTCAATATCGTCCACCGTGAGCACAGTCTGTAATGGAGGTTTATTTGCTCGTGATTTCTTTCGTGCTGATAGTTTCTTCGGGGAAACCTTTCATTTCTTGGATGTCTCAGCCTCCTTGATGGGACCCTTAGGCGGTGTCACTTCACCATTTTCCTGCTTGTTTTCTTCCCCTTTGTTATCTTCATGGTCTACTTCATCATTTCCTCCTTCTTCTGGTGAATCTGGTGTAGTTTCCTTTGATGCGCTGTTCATTTCTTGTACTTATTCCTTATACTGTTGCTGGGTCCATCATATTATTCTCGAGTGACTAAAGGAATTTTGATGAGGTCAGGGTCGGAGAGTTCTGTTTGTTCGACCAGTACAAGGAAATATGCAGTCCATTCCTTGGTTATTTCTTCCATGTCCTCCTCTGTGAGTTTGTAATAGGACCAGAGCTCTTCCTTATGTTCATCCCCATGCACAGTGATGTAAATGAAATGTCTATCTGTGTGGAATTTCGCAAGTGGCCTGAACCTGTGCAGAGTATTCAATGTCATGCAAGGGAAAGATTCAATGACCCTCTTCAACTGTAAATAATATGTGTGGAACACTGCATTGGATTTCCATTGTTTTTTCATATTTCTCAAATACCAGAGTGTAGTGAACTTCGCGACCAATGGTTTGGACGACTCAATTTCAGGGAAGGTCACTCCTTCCAACATCTCCCAAGCAATAAAGGAAATAAGAATAAACAACTAGCTAAAATGAAACTCATAGCCCTGGTCTTGTGCTTCATGACAATATTTCTCCAACTAGTTGACGAGGTAGCTCGCCCAGTTCATTTGCATCACTTCGATGCATTTTTCTACGAGGTCGACGATGAACCCCATGGCCCGTGTTGGCATGTTTTACAGGAAAGAGTGTGCTTGCCATTTATGGCAAGAATAAAAGGAGGAGCATAAGGAAGTGTAAGCTTAGGAGGAGGAGAAAACAACAAGAAGAGATCAAAACTCATAAAGGAAAACACAGTACAAAAGCGAATGGAGATTAAAGCTCAGAAGAGATGGCGCGACAAAAATCAGATCAAATCAAGACCGTCAGATCTGCGAGATAGATCAACGACAAGGATGAATTGTGAGGAGCGAAAACTGAATTAAAATACATGCCAGTTACAATCCCACAATCTGTCTAGATTGTCAGATCTCATAGCTTCAAAGATCTACGACTGCGGTTAATCCAACAAACAATGAGTTTAAGTCAAATTAAATTGTGACAGTCGGATGCACAATCGCCAAATCTACGGCATGGATGAATTGTGGAGATTGAAGGGAGAATTTAACATCGTGCTTGTTCCTATCCCACAACTAGTCAGGACCGTCCAATCTTATAGCTTCAAATATCGACGATTGTGGTTGACTCACCACCAACGCACAACTTCAAATTGCAGAGTTTGGGTGTCAAGTTAAATCACTCACAAGTTGTTCTTCCAAAATCATCATTGACCGTTTATCTGCTTTGAGTGTCCTCACAACCATTGGATCATTTTCGAGTGGAAGGACAGGATAAGACAACAAAGCCACATCACAAGAATATTGAGCCATTGATCTAAGTTCATGATCGACGAATATGATTCACTTCAGATCTAAATATGCGAGGAGGTTACGCTCTGGAGAGATTGAGACTTGAAATTCATGAAATGCAAATTTCCATCAACCATTGGATCATTTTCGAGTGGAAGGACAGGATAATCCAACAAAGTCGCATCGCAAGAAGATTGAGTCATTGATCTAAGTTCATGATTGACGAATATGATTCACTTCAGATCTAAATATGCGAGGAGGTTACACTTTAGAGAGGTTGAGACTTAAAATTGATGAAATGAGAATTTCCATCAGTCGTTGGATCATTCCAAGTGGAAGGACATGATACACCAGAAGAGTTTCATAATAGAAAGATCAAGCCATTGATCTAAGATCCTGATCAATGAACAATATTCAATTCGGATATAAATATATGAGGAGGTTATGTTATGGAAAGTATAAGATTGGAAAAACTCAAAGCCCGAAAATCCGAAATGAATCAGGACCGTCGGATTTGGAAGACATACAAGGACCATTGGATCAAGGCTGTTGGTCAGCAGACCACGTCAGCAAGGATGTGTGGCAGACCACATCTAGAAGGATACATGGTAGACCATGTTAGTGAATACACATGGCATAATTAGATGATGACAAGCGTCAAGAGGAAATTGGCTCATGCTATATAAACAAGTAACATAATCAAGTTACGTCACTCAGGGAGAATTGCTTTGGGAGTTTCACCACCAAGAAATGTAAAAAAGTCTCAAAGTCCCGAAGGACAAAGGTCTGAAGGCACTCTCAACCATCGATATAAGATACTATCCTTATCATTAGATCAAGGACACATGGCACAATCATAGAACGACAAGTGTCAAGTTGAAATCAACATTTTAGGTACATGCAAATCACAAATCAGAGTGATACGTGGCAAATGCTCGCCTCGTGACACATCATCAAGTGATGTTAGAGTTACGTCACTCTGGGAGTTTTTCTTCGGGGTTTTTACCACCAGCATTCGCCCAAAGACCCGAAGTGGACATGAGACATCCGATTTGAAGATCACTTCGGGAGAAGTCTCATTCGTTGATCTAATACAATGGAAGGATATTGTAAGTGAAAATGTTAACCGATAGCAAGCGGTCTCCACCGTCTGATGACTGACTTAGAAGGTGATCACTCCAGAGGAAAGAATGGTTTGAGATTTGAAATCTCTGAATTCTGAATACCAGAGGAGATCTTGACCGTTAATCCGAGAGGGACACGCGTCAGAGGCTTGTCATCTCCAGAAGATTGACATACGAAGGAAAGAAATGGTTGAGACTCAAAATCTATGAAGTCCAAAGACCCAAAGGAGATATCGACCATCGATCTAATGTCAGGTGTACTATCAACCGTTGATCAAAATACAATGGAAAGATAATGTAAGAATAATAGACAAAGTCACGAAGTAAATGGTGGACATACATCTCATTGCTTGATTAAGTCCTAGCCGTTGGATTGAGTAATGGAGGATGAATACAAGGATTAACGCTAACCATTGATTTGGTTCTGATATGTAATGTGAACCATCCGATCTATTCAGGAATTCTGATTCAGAAGTTTCGAAAGGTTTGAAACCCAAAAGTTCTGAAGGGAAAAGTGCCAAAGTTACGACAGTCGTCCATTTCAGGAGATTGAATCGTGCCCGTTGAATTGATAAGCACTCAAGCGATCGTTAATCCTAGGTGTATGGGCACCTCCAGTGATCACATGAAAGGAAGGGGATTAGCAATAAAAGCTAGCACCTAGTGCGAAGTTTTTCTCAGGAAGGGAAAAGGTGCCAAAGGATCGAGCACACAAAAGTTCTCTTTGTAATTGTCGGAAAGGACTGATTTTAACTTATAGAAACAAAGTGATTGTATCTGCCAAATAATTTGATGAGCTTGAGTGTGATCACCAGAGGAGCCGAAGAGTCTCGAGGTAACTGCCAGTGAAGTGAAGATTCATCATTTAGACAATTGACAGATGGAAATGCGTCGAAGACTATAACTGCCAAAGAAGCTAAAGAATCTCAGGATAACAACCACTAATGGAGAACAAAATTAGGATGATCGCCAGAGAGGAATAAGATTTGAGTGTATTCCCTGGCATAGGACTTGGCATGATAAAAATGCACAAGACAGAGAAGAGATGATTGTTACTGTTGAGTGTGATTCATGCAAGTAGAAGCAGGCTATGTGAAATAACTAAAATGCACAGAAGAGGCATAACACATAGAATGGACATGGCACACATAGCATAAAAGGCATTAGAACAGAAAGAACAAGAGATGCGTGCAGGAAGACATTGATGCAGGCAGAGAAAAGTAGTGTAGTAGAAAAATGATGAGATTGGTAAGCCATTTATAAATGCTGTATCACTGTGATAAATTTATGAAAATAAAAGATTTATATTTCAGGGTGGTAGGGAGGTGATAGGGAGGACTTTTGTCCTTAGAGTTTCAAGTGGGTTCTCTAACACAAGGAGTTCTAGCTTCCATCTGGTTGCAGCTAGAAAAACCAGGGTGGCAGGGTGGTGCAAGGGAGAACTATTGTTCTCTATTATACAGGTTGGTGCATGTGTAACTAGAAGTTGGTGCTTCCATCCAGTTGGTGCTGGAACACTCAAGGAGTTGGTGCTTCCTTCTAGTGGGTGCTAGAGAAACCAGGGAGTTGGTTCTTCCTTCTAGTGGGTGCTAGAGAAACTAGAGAGTTGGTGCTCTCAACAAGTTGCTGCTTGTAAAATAGAGGTGGTAGCCTCAAAAGGTGTTGGTTCTCTTAAGAATGATAATGTACATAAAATAAAGATTACTTATCATATCAATAAGAAGAGGTTTTTCTCTTTATGGGTTTCCTCATGAAATATTTGTCTCTGTATATTTAATGTGTGTGATTGACGTTGAATAGTCTATTTCTTACTTCCCTGCATTATTGTGATCACCATTGAGTGTTCTGTAAAGAGTTTAAAATAGGCATAATTGTTTAAGAACAATAACAACTGATTCACCCCCCCCTCTTAGTTGTCCAACAATTGGTATAAGAGCGGGTTCATTTTATCTAAGGGTAGATACTAGAGCTTAAACATGACTAGCCATGAAGGAACCTCAACCAATAAGGCCCCCCTATTCAATGGAACAAACTTTGCCTTCTGGAAATTTAGGATGAGAACCTACATAATGGCTTTAGCTGCAGAAGTCTAGGATGTGGTAGAGACTAGTTATGTAAAGGCATTTGTACTAGATAATAAGGATGACAAGCTAGAATTCAACTTCAACGCTAAGGCTATGAATGTTATTCTAAGTGGGCTTGCAGAAGCAAAATTTGTAAAAGTTATGCACTTAGAGTCTGCCAAAGCAACGTGGGACAAACTCATTAGCAGTTATGAAGGTAATGAGAAGGTAAAGGATGCCAAGCTTGAAACCTACAGATTATAGTTTGAAAAACTAAATATAAATGAGGATGAGATAGTTAATAAATTTTTCTCAAGAGTTGAGGAACTAGTAAATGCAATGAAAGCACTTGGTGAAAAAATTGAGGAAGCCTCTTTAGTTCAGAAAATTTTGAGATCTCTACCAGATAGATTCAACCCAAAGGTATCTGTTATAGAAGAACTTAATGATCTAAAAGCTTTGGATTTTTATAAACTTCTAGGAATGTTGACTGCATATGAAATGAGGACAGGGAAAGATAAATCCACCACTATAGAAGCTTCTTTTAAAGCAAATAAGAATGAGGAATCTGAGCCTGATGAAATTGAAGAAAAATTTGTGAGAAGACTAAAGAAAGGATCATGAAAGTATCAAGGCAAGTTTCCCTTCAAGTGTTTTAACTATGGAAAGATAAGTCACTTTGCATCTAAGTGTACACACAAGAAGAAGGACAAGAACTCTGAAGGTGAAGAGAAGTACAAATCCAAGAGATTTGGTAAAAAGAAAAGTTTATGTGTAAACAATGATGACTCTTTAAAAGACACAGATAGTGACTCTTCCTATTAAGATAAGGTTAATGAATTTGTGCTTATGGAAAAAGAGGATTATGCTAAGGAAAGCATAGGAAGTGATGTTAATAATGAATAAGCTATGGTTGACTTGGAAGGAGAGCTTATTAGTGCTTTAGAAGAGATTGACAGACTCAGACTTAAGAAGAGAAAACAAAAACAATTGTTGATGTAGTTTGAAAAGAATGGTAAAGAACCAAGTGAAGACTTTGTTTTACTAAAAGTGGAATTAGTAGAGGCAAAGAAAATTGAAGACATTCTGAAACAACAGTTATTAGAAAAGAAGGCAAGATGTGAAGCTTTGGAAGAAGTAGTGAAAACTAGGAAAGAGTTGGAGAAGTTTCAAGCCTTGTACCACCCAAATCTGTCAAGCATCAAAGCCTCATAAGGATTAGCCACCATTCTGAATCAATTAAGGAATCCAAAGTTGAAATATAGCTTGGGTTATGAAGAGGGATCAAGTAGTGGTCATCCAAGTAACAAAGAATCCATCAAGTTTGTCAAATCTACAACCAATGCCAACAACAAACCTACCGAAACAAAGGAAGATAATCAAACGCCAAGGAGGAATAAAGGAAAAGGTGACGTAATTGAATCTGTAGATCAAATAAATAATACAACCTTTTCTCAAGGAAATCATCAGCATGGAAGAAATCAACCTACTCAAAGAAGACAACCATTTTCCAGGTACAAATATTTTTTCTATGGATATTGTTTCTACTGTTCTAACTTTGGCCACAAAGCTGTAAATTGTTCCTTAAGATTTAGACATGAGAAATCAATAAACCCAAGGAATAAATATCTTCCACAACAAAGAATGATAAAAACAAGTAACAAACACCCACAAATTTCAAATTGTCAAATTAAGTTTAGAGACATGCAACTAAGGAGGTCAAGAAATAATAAACAATCAATGTGTATACAACGTTGCAACAATCACTTTGACCTATTGAATAATGAGATTGAATGCTATAACTGTCATAACTTCGGCCACAAATTTGCAAACTTCCATATGAAGAATTACAGAGCAAATCCAAGGATAAAGTTCTTTGCTAGAAATTCCAGCACATGGAAAAAGAAAGATAGTGAAAAATGTGGTCTAGTACTTTCAACTAAAAAACAAAAGGAATCCTGGAATATAGATAGTGGATGTTCCAAGCACATGAGTGGAGACAAGGATAAGATTTTGTCTATGAGCAAAATCAAAACATGAAATGTGACCTTTGAAGAAGATTGTAAGGTAAAAAATGTAAACTTAGGACAAGTGGTGGCTAAAGGCATAAGGACAGATAATGATGTTGATATTGAATCCTCCCATGCAAGAAAAGAAGAAGTAGAAGAAGAATCATGTCATATGATGGAAGAAAAATTTGTGAATATTAGAAAGAAGTTTGAGAATTCAAACACCTAAATAAATTTCTTGAACATTTCCATGATCTTGGATGAAATCTTGGATAGTCAGAGATCACCAAATGAAAAATCCGGTCTTGGATACAACAAGGAAGAAATTGGTACTCCTAAGAAACCTTATGCAAGTGCTTCATTTGTAAAAAGGGAAAGTAGGTATGACTCAGGTTCTTCATGTTCAAAGAATGAAAGTAATACTACAATATTTAGAATATTAGATCAAGAAGGACACCTAGAAGCTACTCAGACACCTCAAAGTAAGTTTAGAAGAGAGACACCTTTATGGATGAATCAAAGGAGGTATGAGAGTGTTTGTAACGATTATTATTTTTCCTTGTGATGAATATGGTCATAAAAGCCTTGGATTGTAGGCATCATAGAATAAAAATGAAGTTGTTGTAATAGAAGATCAAAGAAGAGTGACACGGGGGGTCATTCAATTATGACAATAAAAGGTTGATGAAGGAGTCCCAGTAAAAGAGGTGAGCAATATTGAGTATGATACAGAGGACACAACTGAAGCTGAAGATGAACAGGTCCAAGAATCAGAAGGAGAAGACTCCAAGTTAGATACAAATACTCTGCAAGACTCAAATAAGAGAATCCATCCTCTCAGTGGGAGTATGTATTGGTTGAATATTTGATACTTCTAAAAATTACTGCAACAACTTAGGGAGTGCATGTTTTCTTTGACATTGATGTCAAAGGGGGAGAAAAGGAGTGTTCCGGATGCTACAGTTGGAGGTACAAACCGACTAGCGCAGACTTTGAGGGTTTCCATCAATGCCAAAGGGGGAGATTGTTGGCATGTTTTGCAGGAAAGAGTGTGCTTGTCATTGATGGAAAGAACAGAAGGATGATCAGAAGGAAGTGTAAGCTCATGAGGAGGAGCGAACAACAAGTAGAGATCATATCTCAAAAAGGAAAGCACAGTACAAAATCAAATGGAGATTAAATCTCAGGAGAATTAATGAATGAATATCAAAATCTCAGAAGAGATGGCGCGATAAAACTCAGATCAAATCAAGACCATCAGATCTGCAAGCCAGATCAATGGTAGGGATGAATTGTGGGGAGAGAAAGATGAATTAAAATACACATCAGTTATAATTCCACAATCTGTCTAGATCGTCAAATCTCATAGCTTCAAATATCTACGATTGTGGTTAATCCAACAAACAATGAGTTTAAGTCAAATTAAATCGTGACCGTCGGATGCGCAATTGCCAAATCTACGACAAGGATGAATTGTGGAGATTGAAAGGAGAATTAAACATCTCACTTGTTCCGATCCCACAACTAGTCAAGACCGTCCAATATTATAGCTTCGAAGATCGACGATTATGTTTGACTCACCAACAACGCACAACTTCAAATTACGGATTTTAGGTGTTGAGTGAAATCACTCGCAAGTTGTGGTTCTGCAATCATCGCCAACTGTTGATATGATTTGAGTGTCCTCAAGACCGTTGGATCATTTTCGAGTGGAAGGACAAGATAAGCCAACAAAGCTACATTGCAAGAATATCGAGCCATCGATCTAAGTTCATTATCGACAAACAAGATTCACTTTAGATCTAAAGATGCAAGAAGGTTATACTCTGGAGAGCTTGAGACTTGAAATTCATGAAATGTGAATTTCCATCAATCGTTGGATCATTTTTGAGTGGAAGGATAGGATAAGCCAGCGAATCCGCATCACAGGAAGATCAAGCCACCGATATAAGTTCATGATCGATGAACAGAATTCACCTTGGATCTAAAGATGGGAGAAGGTTACACTCTGGAGAGCTTGAGACTTGAAATTGACGAAATGTGAATTTCCATCAATCGTTGGATCATTCCAAGTGGAAGGAGACGATATGCTAGAAGATCTGCATCATAGAAAGATCGAGACGTCGATCTAATATCCTGATCAATGAATGGGGTTCACTTCGGATATAAATATATGAGGATGTTACTCTACGAAAATTTTGATGTTGGAAAAACCCGAAGCCCGAAAATCTGAAATGACTCAGGATTGTCGAATTTGGAAGACATACGAGGATCGTTGGATTAGGGTTGTTGGTCAACAGACCATGTCAGCAAGGATGTGTGGCATACCACATCAGCAAGGATACGAGGCAGACCATGTCAGTGAATACACATGGCATAATCAGATGATGACAAGCATCAAGAGGAAATTGGCTCGTGGCATATCAACAAGTGACGTAAGCAAGTTACGTCACTCCGGGAGAATTGTTTTCGGAGTTTCACTACCAAGAAATGTCAAAAATCCCGAAGTCCCAAAGGATGAAGGTCTGAAGGCACTCTCAGTCGTCAATCTAAGATACTATTCTGACCATTAGATCAAGGACATGTGGCACAGTCAGAGAATGACAAGTGTCAAGTTGAAATCAACATTTCAGGTATGTGCAAATCACGAATCAGAGTGACACGTGGAAACTGCTCAGCTCGTGACACATCATCAAGTGACGCAAGAGTTACGTCACTCTGCGAATTTTTCTTTGGGATTTTTACCACCAACACTCACCTAAAGACCCAAAGTCTCGAATGTCGAAGACCCGAAGTGGACACGAGACGTCTGATCTGAAGATCACTTCGGGAGCAGTCTCATCCATCGATCTACTACAGTGGAAGGATAGTGTAAGTGAAAACATGAAATGAAAACAAGCGGTATCCACCATTTGATGAATGACTCAGTAGGTGATCACTCTGGAGGAAAGAACAGGTTGAGATTTGAAATCTCTAAAGTTCGGAGACCCAAGGATATCTCGACCGTTAATCTGAGAGGGACACGCGTAAGAGGATTGCCAGCTCCAGAAGATTGATGTATGGAGGAAAGAAAGGGTTGAGACTCAAAATATCCAAAGTCCGAAGACTCGAAGGAGATCTCAACCGTCAATTGATGTCAGGTGTACTATCAACCGTTGATCAAAATACAGTGGAAAGATAGCATAAGCATAATAGAAAAAGTCGTGTAGTAAAAGGTGGCCATACATATCATTGCTTGATTAGGTCATGGCCATTGGATTAAGCAATGAAGGATGACTACAAGGATTAATTCTAACCATTGATTTGGTTCCGAGATGTAATGTGAACCGTCTGATTTGTTCGGGAATTCTGATTCAGAAGTTTCAAAAGGTTTGAAACCCAAAAGTTTCGAAGGGAAAAGTTTTGAAGTTATGACAGTCGTCCATTTCATGAGAATGAATCCTGCCAATTGAATTGATAAGTTCTCAAGTGATCGTTAAGCCTAGGTGTATGGTCACCGCTAGTGATCATGTGAAAGGAAGGGGCTTAGCAAGAAAATCTAGCACGTGCTGCAAAGTTTTTCTCAGGAAGGGAAAAGGCGCAAAAGGAATGAGTGTGCATAAGTTGTCTCTGTAACTGTAGGAAAGGGCTGATTGTAACTGCCAGAAATAGTCATTATATCTGCCAGAGAATTCGTTGAGCTTGAGTGTGATCACCAAAGGAGCTGAAGAGTCTCGAGGTAACTACCAGTGAAGTGAAGATTCATCATTTAGACAATTGACAGATGGAAATGCGTCGAAGGGTGTAACTGCCAAATAAG
>ML820327.1:88736-112530 GCA_009831015.1 Picea engelmannii
TTTGTGATGAGTTTTATTTACTTTGTAAAGACTTTGCTTGTCACGAAAAGCATACTTGTGATGAAGAATTTTCCATAAAAGAAATTACTTTTCATGATGATCAAGAGGTTTGAATGATCTTCATAATGATAGAAATATCATAGATACATTTTACATTGTATCAAATGCATCTATTGTTTTAAATTTTCATGAAGGTAAAGAAGTTTCTTTTGAGTATTCAGATGTCAATGAACCCATGTACACATCAGCATACAAAGTTTTTCATGAAGAAATTAATGTACAAGAAACGCTTCATCACAATCTTTTAGAAGTCCCTAGTGATATTCATTATGATATGCCTTCACAAGAAAATGGACTAGAAGTAGATAGACATGTCTATGATATACTACTTGTTGACGGCTCTCATTTTCAGCTTGATTATTATGAATGTAAAAATTAGCTAGTCCCAACTATAGATCTTGAGATGCCATTTTATATTCACCGATATTCACTGGAAATTGGTGAAAAGAGTGGAAATATATTTTCAAGCCAGCCCATGCTTGAATCATCCAAGGAGGAATTCATTGATGAGCCACAACAAGTTTTGTATGGATTTCAAGATCCAATTGCTTTTTATATGGATATGTTTTGCAACCATAGATTTTCAGTCGTTGTAGTCATAAGGACAAAGTTCCTGGATTGTAAGTATGATTTTTCAAGGAATTATGTGTGGTTTTCATTATGTCTCTATTGTTACTTGGTTCTCAGTTGCAGACATGAGGATGAATACCATTACATCACAAAGTTATTTGTATGATTATTGAGGAAATTTGTATATATTTGAAGGTTTAGTTTTTCAGCAGTTAGAAGTAGGTAGTGTAAATAATAAGCTTGCTTCCCGAGCATTTGGTTTTCAGCAGTATCTTTTGTTTTCAATAGCATGTGTTTATAATTTGAATAAGTTGCAAAAATATGGCAGTGGTATAAGACTCCATCACCAAATGGACTAGGCATTGTAGAGTTCTGGATTTAGTTGCATAGTGGTTTATTCTCAGTCAGCAGAGAAGTTTGTAGTTTCCAGGTTGAATGGAATGGAAGGTACATGGTTTTCTTGTTCTTGGAAGCTCGTAGGGAGCATGTCATCCCCGGAATGATCCAATGTTATCACTTGGAGCTATAAGTTCAAATTTTGAAGGAACGTTGCATAAAATTTTCCTATTCTGCAGCACCAGCTAAATTGACTCTGGAGACCGAGCACTAAGGATGGAGGTCAATTTTTTATTGTTTTAAGCCTACCATCAACTCTTATCATGTAATGCAATAGGTACTTTATCCATATCATATGTCAACTTATGAAACATCATCGACACATAAGGTATGAAAGGTGAGAAATTTAGTTCATTTTTTCCTTTAACTAAAAATTTTGTCTTTATGCCCGAATACCATCAACAGTTATATGATTAAAGATGTTTCTATATTGGGTATGACTAAAGGTTTTTTTGGGGGAATTTAGTTTATTTTATTTAAAAAATAAAATTATATTGGGTATAATATGAAACCAAAACTCTAAGTTCTCATCCAAGCACATTCACAAGGCATATCTCGGGTCTCGAAGACAACACAAAAGAACCAAGCACCATATTCAAAATCAATATGCCAACACATATTCTCTAACTTAGGAGCAGAAAAAGGTTGTGGGTTTCATCATCGAGCCACATTCTTAAGTTATCAATGTTCCAAAATATGCATCCAACTCACGGTGCTCAACACAAGGCACCACGAGTAATCTACATCAATACAAATCTTAGCACCAAAGTCGAGACACCAGGCAATGCACACATGCCAAACGCCAAGGGAGAGCCCACGATGGAGCATAAGGTGCACCACGTGTCGACAAACACCATTGACACTGGGCTATATGAAGAAATCTAATCCCTCCACCCGTTACATGTGGGATATGTCTCGCAGATGAGATTCTTCTGAGAGCCTTGAATTTCCAGTTGATATTTTTTACTTTGTGCCTCACAATACCTATAAATATTTCATTACGATGATAAATACTGGGAGTGTTTCTCTTATTCTGTTTTTAAACATTGATATGGTCCCTCTAGACGTTATCAAATTTTCTTCTTGTGTTGGATTGATCTATTCTCATGACAGTGATGCATTACCTAATGGTGAGGAAGGATAAGCTTCTTAAGTAAAACACCATTGAACCCAGGACTTGGGAAACACAAGCTGTGAATTCTAAAGGGAGGAGGCCCGAGGGTACAGGAGAGACTTGAGAGAGTCATTTTAGGAGGTAGAAAACCTGTGTGAGTGATGAGAAGTTGGATGGAAATTTTATTTTGTAATCACTTCTGACATTGAGGATTCATGAAAATTGTTTTATCAGATTGTAATTTTATTTGTTTTACACTTTGCAGTTTCATCTTGCTTGAATAAATAGCAGACATTGAGAATCAATGGCTTCCCATGGATAATAGATTCTTGAGAAGTAAAGATTTCACTGTCACTGCCTATTATTTCTATGTTTTGCTTCAAGTACCCTTCCAATCCATTTTGCAAAGAGAATATTTGTTTGATGGATGTTCTACTTTTTTATTTGTTCCCTATTATTTTACTAATTATCATACAATTTTTTTTTATCTAATATGGAATTTGATTGCCTTCGATCAACAGGGTGTTTACTTGAATCCATGCCCAATGGTGTCTCATTGATTTACAATTAGCTTGTTTCCCTTATTATTTCTCTTTCATTTTACTTGATCCACCTTCCTTCAAACCAAACCAATATTTATTTACAAATAACCATTGCAATAACTTGATGATGCCCTAGCTTTCCCTTTAGCAGTCAAGTGCAACTTTAGGGACTAACAAGGAAGATGTATGAAAATAAAGAAAAGATGAAAAAAATGATGGAACATTGATCCAGATGGATAGTGGTGGCCACCCACCTATTCCAGATGGCTCAAAACAATTTTTTGGTAATTTACTATTTTTAGTAGTTTTCGGGTCCTAAACTTTTGGGGCCATTTTGAGGGCCTAAACGACGTTTTTTCATGATCATGGACCTCAATTATCTCCAAAGAAATGATTGGTCATGTGAAATTAATATCCTTTTCAATACCTTTCCAATGAGCTATCATGTTCCCCAAATGGAGATCGTATGCCAAAGTTACGGACCCGGGAAGTTGATACACCAAACTACCCAAAACGAGGCCCACGAACCTATTGGTTTTTCATCTTCTGGGGTTAGGGTTTTGGATTTTATTTATGTTAAAAATGCCTCTAGAGCCTCATTGTAAACATCACCATCTTCTTGTGAATGAGTGTAGACGTCACATCTCTTCTCAGAGATAAGTTTCCACCATTCTAGCGAGTCTTTCACTCTGTATTTCTATAGTTTTGTACATTTTGCTCATTAATAGAAATTGTGTATTACTATATCTATGTGTTTATGGTTATATCTATGATATATCTATGTTATATTATTGGATATTTTATATATCTCTATACATTTATTTATTATATCTCCACTCTCATTTCGTGTTGAAAATAATCTGGATCAATAGTATCAGAGCAGGCTGCTCTTGATCATTTTTCAGTGCATGTCCTCGACGAGGTCCGCGAATAGCAAGTTGGGTCTCGAGCTTGTCTCTATTGAGTAAAATATCTCTCACACACCAAAGAACCCTCCATGTGAAAGAAAATACAAATGAGTTCTCATCTAAACAACACAGAAAATGTTGTCACATAATTTTTTTAATTTTTTTAATTTTTCTTCTCATTGGTGTGTAATTTTTCTATTGTTTTTTTTTTAATGAATGTTTAATTTTTTTGTCATGTTTTTGTTTTATATAGTAGTGGTTGTGATATATTCTATATATATTGCATTGTTGTAATTCAAAATATTTAAAAAAATAAATTAAATTGTTTGGTGTGTGTTGGTGTATGGAACGCACTCGTACATTTTATGTAATAAATGCACCGGTGCTTTGAATATAAAAAGTGCATCGGATACAACGATTTTTTTCGCTGAAAATTATGTGATTTATTTATAAAATATGTTTGATAATTTATGTATTTAATGGTACAGGTTGTCTATTTATAAAAATATAAGTGAGAAGAGTTCAAATATGAAAAGGTATGGTCAACACAATGATGACACATCCAGAAAAACAAAAAATGCAGGTTCTCTGTAAATTCTATACAAAATTAATATGGTTGAACTATATGTAAGTTTAACTAATATGTATTGGTTAGTGTGTGTCATGCAGGGCCACAAAATGAGGAAGCTCGATAACATTATTTATGATCTAAGTGCAGAAGAGCGTAAAATCTTGATGAAAAAATTGTAGAGGGATGAATAAGGTGAATGAAAAAATATTATTCAATATGATTTTTTTTTAAATTTTCACTAATAATATACTTAGGAATATTAGATGACATGTTTCAAACAATATATTAATTCACATATGTTTAATTTTCTACAGGCACCAACAACGAGGGAACAAAATGTCATCATAACAAAACAAAATTAATTAATATAGAACATGTAAACGATGATGAATTGGTCCTTAGCTCATCTGGAGAGGTGTTGGAGATTAATCAAAGGAGGGGGGGGGGGGACTTTTATAGAACTATGAGGAATATAGTGGAACGAACGTATAGGTGTACTTTCCACTTACAATATAGAAATCAATCCAATGGTTCCAAGAACCAGGTTATATTTAAACTACAAGAAACATTTCCATAGCAATGGTCAATGAGACCTATCAGACTTGCAATAGAAAAAACATACAACAACAAAAAGGAATCATTCAAAAAGTAATATTCTTAAAAACAAAAATTAGGAATATATACATATATATATATATATATATATATATATATATATTACAAAGTATTCATTTATTAATATATCAATTTTGAGATATTTAGTTTTCACATATTGATATAAAAATAAGTTATTGACATATTATTTTTCAGGAAAATTATGAAAATCTCATAGGACCAACAAGCTAATATCTAAAATATGCTAGTAGGAATGTCCAAAAAAGTGTACAAGGAGATGGTCAAAGAATTGGACATAATTGCATCGCAGGAGTTATCTCAACAACAACGTGCTTCAAATGTATGTAATCATTGAATTTTTATATAAGGTACAAATAATTAATTATACATTAAATATTGCTTTTAAAATATTCTCTTACAGAAAAGAAAAGAAAACGGAACTCATTCTGCACATAAAACCGGATGACAAGGAAGAAAAGGGTTGATAGCAAAGTTTGTGAGTAATTGTTATTTCCTTATAACAACTTTATGTGTTTTTGTATATTTTAAGTTTTTTTACAACAACCATCATTGAATGTCTTCAAACAAGTGCTAACATACAAAGAAGAACAAAAAAAAATGATTGACATTGGATTAATTAAGGGTTGTGAGTACATTTTGGCATATCAAAAATTAATTATCGAATTTGTAAGTATAATCTATGTTGTTTTACTTCCCACATTTTATAATTAATGAAACAAAAATAATTCTTTATATTAAATCAATGATGTATTATGGGGTATAAAACTTGTAGGAAACAAAGTATGGAACTGATCCAACAAAAGAATTGTTGAAACAAGGCATGATATTTGATTTTGAGTATAAATATGTGTATGATTCATGAGTCACTTCTTGCTTTGGAGGTACGTCTCTTTTCAATTTACATTCATGTATATTATTTATTTAAATTTTCATTATTTTCACCAATGTAGATAGACTCATTACAGTTTATTTTTATGTTTGTATATGGAACTTCAAGAAGAAAAAAACAATCGAGACAATCAACAAAACATTCAGCAAAATAACCTAGGGCATGGAAGTAGCTCGAGCACTAACATCAGTTCCAAAGAATAATGATGACCAATATATTTGGATATCAATGCAAACTGCAATTGTATTATTTTGAAATAATTGTTTGTGAAAATCAAACATTTGTTTTCAATGTAATGGACATAGTGTCCCCATTGAAAGACAAGGGATTACTGATAAGTGTCCCATTTTGTATGACAAAGACCCTCTTATTCATATAATAAAATTTGGTTTAATTTATTCTATTGTGTTTTCCAATTTCGCTATAAAATGCTACATTGTTGATTAAATATATGGATGACTAAATATTATAATGAAGAGATGCAAAATATGGTAAACAAACTAATCCAAACATCATATCCAAATTCACTAATCAAAATATAAGATATATGTAAATTTTTTGATAAATAATGGAATTAAAAAATAAAAATAATTGCACTATCACAGGTCAATGTTTCTTAGTGTATTTTAATTATTAATCTCATTGACGCATTTAATATTAAAACTCATCGGTGTGTTTCATATGAAATTTTCACTGGTGCTTTTATGTAATCAATTAGCACTAGTTTCAATATTAATTTAATACCACAAAATTATATTAAAAATTTGTCATCAGTGCATTATTCTTATACGAAGCACCGATGTGTATGTGTTTTTTATATGCATCGGTGATATTGTGTTATTGATAAGAATCGGGGCATGGTTTTTACTAAAAATCACCGGTGCTTTCCCGCTTTAATGCACCAGAGCATTTTTCCATGTAATGCACTCATGCATATTATTTGATACAGCAGCAATGCCTTCTTATTAATAACGCACTGGTGTGTTCTATGCATAAAGCCCCAGTGCTTAATTATTTTTAACTATCCCGGTGTGTTTTTATGGTAACACCCCAGTGCTTACGCGACAAATGCCCCGATGCTTATATGAAAAATTCCCTCGTGCTTAAATATTTTATGTCCTCGGTGCTTTCATATTTTTACGGCCCCGATGCTTAAAGTTAAGTGTACATCATCGATGTTGTATGTGTATGTACACATCGGTGCTTGTGCCTTATACAAACGCATCGATTTGTAAACATACGCTAACACCTCTGGTCATCCAGATTTATTTAGTTATAATCAACTTCCATTATAGTATCTGCAAAAACATCTACTACCGATAACAGATGTTGTAGCAGAGGTTTTTTTAATAATTTTTGACAATTTTGTAACACTAGAAACCTCTGCTAAATGGTATTTTCCTTGTAGTGTTCCTACCAATCCCATGAGTCTTCATACTCCCTTATCTCACCCGAAGAGTTCATCGATCATCGTCACACTATGTTTTGGTCTATCTCTCAATTGAGACAATGCTGCCAAGTTTTTTTTCATGCCTCATAATGTTCAAGGGAAGTTTTAACCCAAACCAACCATTTTATAGTATTACCAAAAGTTCATCCTTGTGTCAGTCTATGATCATTTAATCCATTATCTTACATCACTTTCGTATGTTATTTTCATGTCAATAATGGGGGAAACATCCTTTCCCTCCTTTGATGAGTCTATTCTCGTTGACTTCAACACATTATCCAGGAATTAGACTTAGAAACCAATTAGTACCTTGGGACCTATATGCCTCAATGGAAATCCTCCTTGCTTTCGTCATTAGGTTTACATCATTGACCTCTGATCGAATGATTCCATGAATGTTCGACTTCAGCTCATTTATTCACATTCACTGCAATGTACTGGGGTACCTTGGGAGTCATTGTCATCATTGGTGATTTCCCTCGCACTTGTTAACGGTATACATCAATGAATGGTAATCAAGTGGTTTCTACTATGTTATACATCAACACATCTATGCACATGGCTATGATCATACTATTTTTGGATCGCAGCGAATACCCTGGTAACTCCTCAAGAACCCAGGTTATGATGGAGACTATTTGATTACTTAGAAGATTCTAATATAGTCATCATGTTGGTGATCTTACTGATATATATAATGTCACGTAGATCCACTTTGTATCATTCTATGGATATGTTTATTCATATTGTAGATCCACTGTGTATTCTTTCATGGCTACGACATGATTAAGTCATGGAGATATGGATCTACATTGTGTATTTAGTGGCCATATCCTAAGTCAGTGATTTCATGTGTTTGTAATGTATTGGTTGGCAGTTATGTCTTGATTAAATTTATTCCAAGCATGGGTATGCTCACCTCGGGGGTAATACATATATATTGATTTTTGTTTCTTTGTCGCTTCCACGCAGCTCTCCTATTCCAGTACCCTATCATACATATTTTTGTAAAAGTGTTTGGGCCATCATCTTTTCTTCTTGCTTCAAACTTTAGGGGGAATATATTACACACCAAAATGTCACACTTAAGCGTCACAAGTATCATACTACCAAATTTCACATTCAAGTATCGCAAGTGTCACACTTTCTTCACCATGAAAAAATGTATCTCATATTCCTTAGACAAGTTGGAAGGGAAACCTATCATTTGGAGTTCAGAATACAATATTTTTCCTTGAGTTATCGATCTTTTTTAGCTTCATTTCTACCTTACCCATGTCCAATGGGAGATAAACCCTTATCGTTTATCCTTTCTTATTTATAGGGGAGTGACACTATCCCTTTGTGCCAAGTTATAAGGGAGTGATGAAGTGGTTACAGCTAAGCTGCCTTGTTTTTGGATAATATTCAGGAATATCTAATTTGGTTTGGGTCAAGGATTTGAGTCATATCTCTTTGCTCAATCCTAGGAAAATCCAATGGTCATTTGATTATCCAAATCCCAACCTCATGAGTTAAATCCTCACTTGATCTAACCATATTCCCAAAATACCTCATGGTTGTTATGCCCTCAAAGCCTATATAATGGAGGCCATGCTTGAGTGAAAGAGGAGGAGAATTAATAACATCATATTTATGATTGTATGAGATCCAAAGGGCTGATTAGAATAGCTTGGTGAAGATATTGCAATGTCAAACTTGAGATTGTAAGTGCTTCCATTTTGTTGGCTTTCCATTAATAAACAACTTGGCCTATTCCTCTCATGTTTATGTGTTCAAGTGTATGCATGTATATTTTTGTAAAGTCGTCTTATATAGATCAATTTTCACTTAACAATATAATGTGGGAGAAGGAGGCTTATCTTTGTTCTTTGCGGGTCTTTTCTTATTCCCGGGACCTTGGACATCAAGGTCAAAGGTTGGAGAAATGAGTACAACCGTCGTAAAAAGGTAATTCATTCATCTCTTCCTTCTCATTATAATTGTCAAAATAGGTCTAAGAGGAAATTAGTTCACCATTTGTTTTCTTCTATATTGGATCAACGGGGGTCTTGATTTGAGGGGTGTTTGACCTATCCACAGGGGGAAATTTACCATAACAGCTACTCATGACATTGGATAATTTCTAAATGAATGGTATGTTGAGTTAGCCAAACCAGAAAAATTCTATCCAGATTTATGTATTTATGAAGTGAATGGAACAAATCATTATTCTTATTGGCATGGTCATGTCTCTAGATGTGATGATGAAAACATATTGCTTGTCCAAATCGAGGTAGTTGAGAACAACAATTGTTTCTTACTAAACCCTAACCTTGATGTTAGTAATTATCATCCAGATCTAATGAAAATTGTTCTTGTCACTAACGATATCTATTTTCAAAACAAGGTTCAGTTTTACCATTATAAAATTGATCAAATCGATCTAGAACAAATAAGGAAACTGATTTGAAAATTTGTATTCTAGTAGTTTTTAAACAAAGGTTTATGTCAAAAAACATCATTTGTATTATGTCTAATGAATATGATGAATAAGCTCAAAAATAATCATTATGAAAAGAATCCAACATTTATTAGAAGAGCTTGTATCATAAATTTGAAAAAGGAAATCAGTGAATCGGATTTCAAGTGCCTGAAAGGAAGTCCTTTAAAGGTTATGATATGGAAGACCAATAGAAGCTACAAAAACTCAGAAGGCGGTGAAATGGAACATATCAAATATTTTTTATTCAATGAAAGTTGTATATATTGATATCAATAGATGCTTTATGACACCTTAATATTTGCAATACCAAAAATTGAATGAGGGAGAAGTGGTAAATTTTGTGTATCACTTGTCACAAAGTTCACAACAACACTCAGTGAGGCTCACCTAATACCTTTCAACCATGTGAGAAAAATTCCTTATCCTCTTAAATATGAAGATGAAGTTGAAATACAAACCTCAAATTTCTATATATTAGATGGGGAACATATTATTTATGCTCAAAAACAAATAATTGAAAACAAAATTGTTAATAAATCCATTCCATATTTCATTACTGTAAATCTTGTTTTCTTCATGTTGGTGTTCCACAAAGCATTATTATGAAAATTTTGCGCAGAAAGAAAATCTTTATAACAAGGAATATTTTTACACTCCCTTCATTAATCAGGTCAATAAAGCAAGGTGAAAATGGATATATAGTAATAGGACAAGTGCCCGGGGAAGAGACACATTGGCTCAAAAAAGTGGCAAGTATAAATCTTATTTTGTAGAACAATTATCCACCATTATCTAATTTGATGTATATTATTTTAAATTTCTCTTACTCTTCAAATGTATTGTTTTGAAAATTTTCCAAAATGAATTTATGGATATTTTTTATGTTTCAAGGAAGGACAATTTGAAAGATAAGTTGAATCTCGTCTTGATATCAAATTATTTAAGGAAACAAAAGGTGAATAATGTGTTAACTTTATAAAAATGATTTATTGGCATGCTCACCTAAGTGCATTAATCAAGATGACTTCATTTAGAATAAAACAAAACAATATGGATCTATTTTTGTTAGACCATTATGTGACATGGATGAAGCATAAGTGTACATTGTAGTAGAGAGAATAATGGATGGACCAGGTTTCGCTGAGTACAATAGTTAACCATAATATTTGTGCATAAAGCTTACCACAATATTGCAAGTTGTTCAAAGATAAAAATAAATACTAGAAATATGATTTTTGAATATTTCAAAGACTTCAAGATAACAATTTATATATTTCTCACCAAATATATAATAAAAATGTGGTAGAAATCTACAAAATTTCTCAAAATCATTTTGTACAACTATGCACTACTCTATCCGTAAAGAAGCAAGCATAATCTCTGGGAAAGAAAAGGAAGAGAGGAAGAAAAAGAGGAACCTAAATTGGATAATGATGTTGCAAGCATATTGGAAATATATACTAAGTGAAAGGGGATAAGTGTGACAATAGACTCTAAGTGAAAGGAGATAGGTGTGACAATAGACTCTGAGAAAAATGGTTCACACTTTATTATTGTTTTTATCCATCTTCATTTAACAACGCACTAATTAGCATTAACTCTCTACAACCTCTTGTATGTGAGATTGTTATTGTTGATATGATTAATTGTGTTTGTGGATGGAAATTGATGTCTTGGAATTTTTATTTTTCCTCAAATAAAATGAAGAAACTTACACCTTCATTTTCCTAATTGATGACAATGGATCATATGTGATCAATAAAGCATTCTCTTAATTCTCTAAGATAACAAAGAGAAGTACAACAAAGTATCCATCCATTGGCATTTATAGAAGTTATTCAAGATATTTCTACATAGGGTTATATGTTATACATTGTTGGAGAATTAGAGTGGAAAATGAGATTACCTCTATTTTTTATATGGGAATGGATTGGCAAGATGAAAATCTACTACTATTTGATATACCAATGTTTGGAAATTTGAATCTCGCTTTGAAAAATCATGTGTTTGCAAAAGAAAGGATTGAAAAGGTTTGATATCACATAGTTGACACATTTACTTCACTTTAAGTCATGGTTATTTCATTATATATTGGATGTAGAGCTGTTTGTTTTGAGAGAAAATTAGGAAATAGATGGATAATTTCAATCACGGAGACAATTCATCAAAAACTATACATGAAAATATTTTATCAATCATTATTATCTAATCAACAAAAAGGTAATATTTTTTGTCAATGTTTTTTAAATTTCTTTCTAGGGTATAAATCCCGAGGAAAACCCTCGATCACTTCCCCTCGTTTCAAGGATGGTACCAAGGGTAAACCATAAAATATTCAAGGCACAAGGTCGGTCAACAACAAGGTGTGAAGACATTACAACAATATACTTGTTATGATCTCAACATGTCACTTGCGAGAATTGAACCCGAGTAGGGAGGATAACAATAACTCCTCCCAACCACCTAAGCTAAACCTAATTAACAATCCATTTTTTTTAATATCTTAATTGATTAAGTGTTTTCTTTTATCTAGTTATTTTTTAACTAAGTGTTTTCAATCCCTATGTTTCATTGTAACTATCAATGACAACAAATCAAAAGAATATTCTAATAAAAATGGAAAATTCGATCAATATGATGAAGGTGTTGGAGATTCTATCAAGAATCACAATTTAAATTTGGATGATCAAGATAAAAGTGGAGAAGGATAGAAAGAAGGAAATTTTGTATGTTTGAATCAATGTTCTTCCAAGCTTAAAAATTGTAAACATTTTTCAATGGTTGCAAATTGAAAATGCATAGATTTATTGTTTGTAACACATGGTGATACAAATGAGAATCCTACAAAAAATTATGCATAAAAAAAATAAAAAATTAAATAGTTCTATGCCAAAAATAGATAGTTCCATGTCAGTGCATTTAAACAAATAAATAGTTCAAGCATAAAAGTCATAGCAAGACCCACAAGGTACAGTGTAGTTGATCATCAATCGGTTGGACATATTATCATTGATGTGTTGTCATTGATGCCAACAACCAATGTCATTGTGATGTGATGATGAGTTTTTATGAACAACATGCAGAGGAATCTACCTAAAGCTCAGGAGAGGTTGCGTATTAGATTGCACAAGATTAGAGCAGGCAGAAATTTGTTGGCCCTCAACCAAGTTTTGGAGAACCTTGGTCGTGTTTGACCATTTTGGGGACTTCGACACGTTGTTCAAAGACAGAGTGCCCAGGCGAAGCAGATATCACGGGATCTCGCCCCCTTTTTCAAGATTTTTGGGGATTAGGGTTTATGTAACGGGTATGGGATATCATCCCATGGGTTTACCCATGTTTAGGCCCCATTTGTAATGTATAAATAGATATCTAGGCGATGTAAGAAACAAGAGACCTAGTAGAATCATCTTAGTGCATATCTAGAGGCTTGTGCATACTATGTGTTAAGACTTGCAGAGCTAAGTGCAAGTGATTGTAAGAAGCTTGTGTGCAGACTGTGTAAGAAGGCTTTGTGTTGTGACCTAACTCGGGGAAGGAGGATCTGGCAAGGTGCGTGCAGATCTCCTATCCTATGTGGAGTTGGTTTTGTGGATTTGTGCATGTAAGAAGACTGAAAGAAGATAATAAAGAGGAAGAAGAGTTGGTGGACGTAACCCCACACTGGGGTGAACCACGTATATCCTATGTTGTGATTGATTTGTGTTATTGATGTGATATATACTTAGTATTGAATCTTTATGTATGTTAGATACATTTGATGGTGTATCTTAGTGCTTAGTGATATGAATGAATGTTAGATCTGATCTATTTCTATGTGCTAAGTGCTTGGATGTGTTAGATATTGTTGAATACTATGCTGCTCTGTAATTAGGGTTTTACCTGCAATGTGGATAAAGGACTAAATACTAAAGAATATTAGTTTCTAACTGCTCTATTAAGTATTGTGATCACAAATCTATGTTGTAGACACTTGAGTCCTGCAACCCCCCTGCATCTACCTCGGGTGAGACTTCATTTGATTCCCAGGTGTTGCTGAAAGGGTCGGTAGTTAAGGTTTTGTTGGTGCATTGTTGAAGCATTGAAACCCGGGTCTACCCCTGTTGGCACAGGGGAAGACCCGAGATTCAATGCTTCAACAACACACCAACAAAACCCTAACTGTCGTCCCTTTCGACAACACCTAAGAAGCATATAAAGTCTCACATGAGGTAGAGGCAGGGGGGTTGTAGGACTCAAGTGTTTGCAACCTAGCTGGGACACAGATTTGTGATCTCAATGCTTTAATAGAGCACTTAGTAGTTAACATTGATTAGTCCTTAACCCTTTATTCACATTGCAGGTAAAACCCTAATTACAGAACAACGCAGTATTCAACAAGATCTAATCATATCTGACCATTTATCACATAACATCAATAGATATAGAATTCATCCAAGTTATTAAGCACTAAGATACTATATCATATGCATCTAACATACATTAATATTCATCACTAAGAATAAATCACATTAATGGCACAAAGCAATCACAACACAGGGTATGCGTGGTTCACCCCCAGCGTGGGGCTACGTCCACCAACTCTTCGTCTTCTTTATTATCTTATTTCAATCCTCTTACATGCACAGAGCCACAAAACCAACTCTGCATAGGACAGGAGATCTGCGCGCACCTCACCATATCCTCCTTCCTGAGTTAGGTCACAACACAAATCCTTCTTACACAGTATGCACACCATCTTCTTATAATCACTTGCACTTAGCTATGAAAGTCTTAAACATAGTATGCAAAAATCCTCTAGCTCCGCACTACGTTGATTCTACTAGGTCTCTCCATTACTTTATTACATCGCCTAGATATATATTTATACATTACAACTTGGGCCTAAACATGGGTAAACCCATGGGCCGACATCCCATACCTGTTACATAAACCCTTGTCCCAAAAATCTCACAAAAGGGGGAGAGATCTCGTGATCTCTGCTTCGCTTGGAACTTTGTCTTCGATCAGCCTATCGAAGTCCCAAAAATTGTCAAACACGACCAAGGTTCTCCAAAACTTGGTCGAGGGCCAACAAACCCCCAACACTCATCTGTGACTCATTCTGAGTCACTATGATCTGGGAAACTCTTCTTCGAAGGCCTCGATCTTGGCTCGAGTTGCTTCGACCTGTTTATTTTCTAGATCCTCCTACTCGGCGAACTCCTAAATAACTTTCTCAGTCATCGTTCCTTCCAATCGTTGTTCCACTGTGGTGACTACTTGTTCTAGTTTTTCACCTTGTCCCTCAATCTCCTCAAAAAGTCTACAGGCTTCGTCCTGCACTGGCTATAGCCTCTGGGTCACTTCCATGACTTTGCTCTGGATGGAATGGACATATTTTTGAACGGTGCGTTGTTCTTGGGACCTTTTCATTCTCTCGACTGTTGATGGTGGCTTCAATTTTGCTTGTACTATCGCTGCTTGTTGCTTTGCCTCCTGGATCTATAACTCCAATGTCCTTAGTTTTGGGTCATCTGCAAGGCACTCGTAGGTCTATGCACTTAAACTGCTTAATTTCCTGCATTCTAAGGCCAATACCTTGATTTTTCTACTGCGCTCTGAGTATTTTCTTCCCTTTGATCTCGCACTTCCTGCGGAGTGCTTGGCACGGCTTGTAGTTCCAATTCTGCCACTCTTGATTGAAGTCGTTGAATAGCTTCTGCGAGCTTCTCCACTTGACTCTCCATTATGTCTTCTTATATATGTGTGAGTCCTGACACAGAGCGAAGTGCTCTGGTAACTTCCTCCTTGACTCCCATCGACTCTATGAGAAGTTTTTCTTTTTCCTTCTGGATCTATGCTTTATCCTCTGCAAACTTTACCTGGAGGTCATCTTTCTCTTGCTGCACAATCTGGCATTGCTCTAGGGCTTCTTATTTTGCTTGCTTTAATGCCTCTGTGGTCTTCTCCTTTTCCTCTTGGACCCTATGAAGGTGAGCCTCGGTCGAATTTGCTAATATGTGTAGCTGGGAAAGCTCATCTTCTACTTCTATGTCCCATACTAACAACGACGCAGTAGACATTGCACAACTCGAATAAAGAGATTTTTGTACCCCTTTGAGCTATTCCTCGATCCTATCAAACATTGTCTCCTGTTTGGCTTCGCTTCACTCCAAAATGTCCTCTGAGGTATCTGATACAATGGAGATGATGAGTTCAATATCATCTATCGTGAGCACAGTCTGAAATGGAGGTTTATTGGATTTTGACTTCTTTCGCGATGAAGGTTTCTGTGGGGACCCCTTTATTTTATTGGATGTCTCACCCTCTATGATGGGATCCTTAGGTGGTGTTACTTCGCCATGTTCCTATTTGTTTTCTTCCTCTTCATCCTCTTCTTTGTCTACTTCATCACCTCCTCCTCCTTCAGGTGAATATGGTGTAGTTTCCTTTGATGTGTTTCTCAATTCATTTACCTATTCCTTAATTTTCTTGTTGTTGTTGTTGGGTGCATCATATTATTCGTGAGTGACTATAAGAATTTTGATGAGGTCAAGGTCGGAGAGTTATGTCTATTCAACCAGTACAAGGAAATTTTCAGTCCATTCCTTGGTTATTTCTTCCATGTCCTCCTCTGTGAGTTTGTAATGGGACTGGAGCTCTTCTTTGTGTTCGTCTTTGTGCGCAGTGATATAGATGAAGTGCATGTATGTGCAGAACTTTGCAAGTGTTCTGTACCTGTGCAGAGTGTCTGGAATCATGCGAGGGAAGGATTCAATGCCCCTCTTCAGCTGTATATAATAAGTGTGGAACACTGCATTTGAATTTCATTGCTTCACCAAGTCGCTCGAATACCATAGTGTAGTGAAATTTGTAGCTAGTGGTTTGGATGACTCAATTTTAGGGAAGGTCATTCTTTCCGGCATCTCACAAGAAATCAAGGCAATGAGAATCAGTAACCAACTGAAATGGAACTCATAGCCTTGATCCTAAGATTTGTGGCAATATTTCTCTAACTGGTTGATGACGTAGCTCGCTCAATTCATTTTCATCCCTTCGACGCATTTTCCTGCGAGGTCGACAACAAACCTCGTGACCTACGTTGGCCTATTCTTCCTAACGAGCTTACCAGTGATCAACTGGAAAGCTAGGTTCACTATGCCATTTTGGATGGAGGCTACCTTGTATCCCCACTTCCCTTTCTCCACATCGTCATATGTTTTTTTTATGCGATGCGCTAGGGTGTGATCTGCAGCCTTCCCTGGGTAAAAATCATGGGGATCTGGTCCTTGCATGCTTAATCCAACGATCCGATGGATCAACGCCAGATCTATTGTGATGCGTCGATCCAACCATAGGTAACCACCATGGGAGCATGACAGGAGGATTTTAACGCACACGATAAGCTCCTGATGTCTATCGAAGTGTGGGATCTTCATCACATTAATAATGGTGGACCTCACAATGTCCATAGTCCACTGTTGGGGGATTATCTTTAACTTCTTCCTTGTTTTCTTGGTCAAGTACTTATGTGGTGTGAGCATGGAATAGTTCTTGTGGTCTCCTAGGTTGATTTCATTGATCTTTAGCATCATAATTTGGCTTAACTGTAGTCCAATTGTGTGTATCCCCTTTGGGAGGTACACAGTAATCAGTGTATAGTCGAAGTCCCTTGGGATGCTATCATGACTAATTGTGCCATCCAAAGGCGGGATATAGTCGGGCAAGATTGATGGGATGAGATTTGTATTTTCCAATTCATCTTGATGCTTTCTTCTCTTCTTTGCCACAGTTTGGGAGGGCCCAGATCAACGTGCAGTCGATGGGGATGATTGCACTCCTCTCGTCGATGAGGCCTGTACTCTTGTGGACATTACCTTCTCAGCCATGAGGTATATGAGGATTTCTTCAATGGATTTTTCTACTGCGCTAAGGTCACCTGAAATACACGCTCGAGATCAGATATCTCGGGTCAGTGAACAAATAATCAATATAGAAAAATGGATGGCGAGGTTACAATAAGCACTGCCCAAAAGAGATTAGTTCTTTGTGGGATCGAATAATCACAATTCGTGAAAGTGTCCTCGGTGCAATTCTCAAAGGGATAAATAGGAAACATCGTAATGGACTCTTCCAATGAGTAGGAATGCCTCGATCAATACAATTCATCATTTATGGCACAGTCCCAACGGTCCAATGGAGAACGTTTCAGCAATAACTATGTTTCTATCCATTCTAGAGCGTCATTCTAATGGTTGGGACACCTCCAAAGGTCATATTGCTTCATCGTGGTGAAGTGCCAGACATTGTTTTTCTGTTATTCTGGCGAGGTTCAAGTTCTGCAATCCTTCCTTCTGTGAAGTCCTCTCTGGAACCTCTTGCAATTTTTCTTGATTTGTTTTCTTCTTACGAGATTTCTAGCTTTATTTCCCATGATCTACGTCTCTGGATAACTCTTTCCATTATTGTACATATCCTTTCTTAGCATAGTAACTTCACATTGTTGAGGATATTTCCCAAGGTTCGAGGATAATACTTCTTCTCTTATTGTTTTTGGAGCAGGTGATCTCCTCTCCTACATGGATAGGTTCTTTAAGCCTTCTTGTGTTCTTTCAACTTTGAAAGATAGGTCTCTGGTCCTCTGTTGCTTCGACTTGTCCTCTTGTTCTTTTATTAATCACGTTATTCTCTTAGCCATGAAATCCCTTAATTCTTGCATTTTTTTTTCTATAGCTTCCTCTTCTTCTCTCCTTCGAATCTGATCTCTCTCGATCCAAGTCTTTCCTAACAAAAGTGCAAAGGGAGCATTGTTCTCAACAAACTTAATGACCTCGAATTCTTCTTTTGTCGATGTTCCATGAGAAAACATAGGTACATGGGCAAGTCTTCCACATAGGGTTATCAACTTTCCTTTAAACAATCTTATTCTTCCCAATGAAGGAATCATAGCAGGCTTTCCTAAGATTTCACAAGTACTTGTTGTCATAATGTTCACTTGTGTTTTTGCATCCAATACATATTCTATGTCGAAGTCTCCTATTCTTGTTTCTATTCACTCTTTCTCTTTTAAAATATATGATAAACCGATGTCTCTGTGATCATTCAGTGTTTCTTTCATCTGTAACAATATAGCCTCTGATTCTTTCTGGTTCTTTATCATATTATTAGTCTCTTGACCTTCCTCGTGGTCTTCTTGTCTCATGTTCATATTCTCAAATTTAGCAATCATTCTAGGGAAATATAAAACTTCATGTCCAGTAGCTTTACAACATAGGAAAATAGGACTTCTACCAGGGCATTCCTTAGAAATATGTCCCGATCTTCTACAATTATAGCATAATTGCAATCCTCTCTTTCTCTTAAACGATCCTCAACCTTTCATGTACTGCGCACTGGGATCATAGTGATAGACTTGCAAAAAAATATTTCTAAGATCCTGCATCCACTTTTTAGTCCAAAAATTATTTCTATGCATAGGGATAACATATATGTCACTATTTTTATTAGATCTATTCATATCCTTCTAGTTGTGCCCTAGTTTTCAGACTAGGACAAAATTTATCAAATATACCTAGATCCATTCTTTCGAAATAAAAATTTCCACTTATCTTACCTTTATCAGAGCACGAAGCCTTAATATCTTACCTCTTTTCTTCATATTTGATTCCCTTTTTAGCACAAAGCTTCATAAGTCAAGTAGCGTAATGTGCATTACAACAACAGATCTACACATAGATCTTTCTCTTTTCCTCAGTTTCAGATCCCGGTAATGGAACCATTTATTGGCACAGGGGTAGACCCAGGGTTCAATGCTTCAACAGTGCACCAACAAAACCCTAACTACCGACCCTTTCGGAAACACCTGTGAAGCAGATGAAGTCTCACCTGAGGTAGAGGCAGGGGAGGTTGCAAGACTCAAGTGTCTACAACCTAGTTGGGACACAGATCTGTGATCTCAAGTCTTTAACAAAGAACTTAGTAGTTAACATTCATTATTCCTTAACCCTTTATTCACATCGCAGGTAAAACCCTAATTACATAATAGCGTAGTATTCAACAAGATCTGATCATATCTGACCATTTATCACATAGCATCAACATATCTAGCATGCATCCAAGTTATTAAGCACTAAGATACTATATCAGATGCATCTAAGATGCATGAATATTCATCACTAAGAATAAATCACATTAATGACACAAATCAATCACAACACAGGATATATGTGGTGCATCCCCAGTGTGGGGATATGTCCACCAACTCTTCGTTTTCTTTATTATATTCTTTCAATCATCTTACATGCACAGAGCCACAAAACCAACTCTACATAGGACAGGATATCTGCACGCACTTTTCCAGATCCTCCTTCCTGAGTTAGGTCACATCACAAATCCTTCTTACACAATCTTCACACCAGCTTCTTACAATCACTTTCACTTAGCTCTGCAATTCTTAACACATAGTATGCACATAGACTCTAGCTCCGCACTAAGTCGATTCTACTAGGTCTCTCCACTACTTTCTTACATCGCCTAGATATCTATTTATACATTAAAAATGGGGCCTAAACATGGGTAAACCCATGGGACGACATCCAATACATGTTACATAAACCCTAATCCCAAAAATCTCACAAAATGGGCCGAGATCCTATGATATTCGCTTTGCCTTGCACTTCATCTTCGACCATCCTGTCGAAGTCCCAAAAATGGTCAAACATGACCAAGATTCTCCAAAACTTGGTCGAGGTCCAACATCCCCTATCCCAAAAAATGGTTCCATTTTCAGGACCTGAAACTGTGATTGATGGGAACTGAGGAAAAGAGAAAGATTTGTGCGTAGATATATTGCTATAGTGCATAGTACTCTAATTGACTTGTGAAACTATGTGCCAAGAAGAGAAGTTTGGTCTGAACAAAAGAGGTAATATCTTAAAGCTTAGTGCTCTGATAAAGGTAAGATAAGTGGAAAATTTTGTTTCGAAAGAATGGATATAGGTATATTTGATAGATTTTGTCCTAGCCTGAAAACTAGAGCACAACTAAAAGAAAGAAGATACGATATGAATAGATCTAATAGAAATAGTGAAAGATATGTTATCCCTATGCACAGAAAGAATTGCTAGACTAACAAGTGGATGCAAGATCCTAGAAAGAATTTTTTGCAGGTATATCACTGTGATCCCAGTGCACAGTACAGGAAAGGTTGGGGATCATTTAAGAGAAAGAGAGGATTGATTGTATGTTATAGTTGCAGAAGACTGGGACATCTTGCTAAGGAAAGCCCTAGTATAAGTCCTATTTGTCTTTGTTGTAAATCCATTGATCATGAAGTTTCAGATTTCCCTAGAATGATTGCTAAAGTTGAAAACATGAACATGAGACAAGAAAACCATGAGGAAGGTCAAGAGACTAAGAATAGGCCAAAGAACTAGAAAGAATTCAAGGCTATATTATTGCAGATGAAAGAAACATTGAATGATCACAGAGACATCAGTTTATCAGAGATCTTAAAAGAGAAAGAGTGCATAGAAACAAGAATAGGATACTTTGACATAGACTATGTATTGGATGCAGAAACACAGGTGAACATCATGACATAAATTACTTGGGAAATCTTAGGAAATCCTACTATGATTCCCTCATTGGGAGGAATAGGATTTTTAAAGGAAAGATGATAACCCTATGTGGAAGACTTAATCATGTACCTATGACTTCTCATGGAACATCGACATAAGAAGCATTAGAGGTCATTCAGTTTTTTTAGAGAAGCTCCCCTTTTGCACTTTTATTAGGAAGAACTTGGATTGAGAGAGTTCAGATCCGAAGGAGAGAAGAAGAGGAAGCTATATAACAGATAAATAAAGAATTAATGGATTTCATGGCTAAGAGAATAACATGTTGAATAGAAGAACAAGAGGACAAGTTGAAGCAACTGAGGGCCATAGACCTAATTGTCGAAGTTGAAATAACGCAAGAAGTCTTAAAGAACCTATCCATGTAGGAGAATAGATCACCTAATCCAGAAACAGTAAGAAAATAAGTATTATCTTTGAACCTTCTGAAATATCCTCAGCGGTGCGAAGTTACTATGCTAAGAAAAGATAAGAACAATAATGGAAAGAGGAATATAGAGACGCGAATCACAAGGAAGAAAGAAAGAAATCTTAGTAAGAAGAAAGCAAAGCTAGAAATATTGTAGGAGGTTCCAGAGAGGACTTCACAGAAGGAAGGTTTGTATAACTTAAACCTCATCAGAATAGTAGAACAACACCGAATGGCACTTTTCCACGACGAAGCAATATGATCATTCGAGGCATCCCGACTGTCAGAACGATGCTCCAGAACGGCTAGAAATGCAGTTATTATCGGAACGTTCACCATTGGACCGTTAGAACCATGCCATAACAGATGGAATTGTATTGATTAAGGCCTTCGAGCTTGTTGGAGGATTTTGTTACGATGTTATCTATTTAACCCATCGAATGTCTTATCGGAGACACTTTTTCCAATTGTGATTATCCGAGCCCACAGAGAACTAATTTCTTTTGTGCAATGCTTATTGAGACCTCGCCACCTATTCTACTTACCATAAGCATTTGGCCACCTATCTAAAACATTTGATAACAAGCATGCATGTTGAGCGACCTTAGCGTAGTAGATAAATCTGTCGAAGAGATTTTGATTGACCTCGTGACAGAGAAGGTCATGTCGGTAGGAATATAGGCCTCGTCAACAAGAGGAGTGCAAGCATCCCCATCGACTGCACCTCGATCTATGCCATCCCAAACTGCAATAGAGAAAAAGAGTAAGCATCGCGACGACTTGGCAAATGCGAAGCTCATCCCATCAATATTGACCAACTATATCTCGCCTTTGGCTAGCACGGTTAGTCGTGACAGCGTCTCGAGAGACTTCGACTATACATTGATCATTACATACCTCCTGAAGGGGATACACGTAGTTGGACTGCAGTTAGGACAGATTATGACATTAAATATCAGTTATTTCAACTTGGGATACCACAAGAATTATGGAATGCTCACCCCACATAAGTATTTGAAAAATACAACGGGGAATAAGTCGAAGATAATCCCCTATTCGTGGACCATGGACATCGTGAGATCAACAATCCTAAGCGTGATGAAGATACCACACTTCGGCAGACATCAGGAGGTTAACGTGTATATTAAAATCCTCCTCTCATGCTACCATGGCGGTTACCTATGCTTGGATCGGCGCATCACCATAGATCTGGCGTTGATCCATCGGATCACCGGATTTAGCATGCAAGGACCTGACCCTCATGATTTTTACCCAGATAAGGCTACATATCTTTCCCTAGTGCAACACATAAAAGAAACTTATGGTGATGTAGAGAAGGGGAAGAAGGGCTACAAGGTAGCCTCCATCCAAAATGGCACAGTGTGCCTAGCTTGCCAGTTGATCGTTGGTAAGATCATCAGGAAGAATAGACCAACGTAGGTTGTTGGACAACTGAGAGGGGGGGGTGAATTAGTTTTTATTGTTCTTAAACAATTATTCCCATTTTAAACTCTTTACAGAACACTCAATGGTGATCACAATAATGCATGGAAGTAAGCAATAGACTATTCAACATCAATCACGCACATGAAATATAAAGAGACAGATATTTCCTGAGGAAACCCATAAAGGGAAAAACCTCTTCTTCTTGATATGATAAGTAATCTTTAGTTTATGTACATTATCATTATTAGGAGCACCAACTCCCTGGTTTCTCTGGCACCCACTAGAAGGAAGCACCAACTCCCTGAGTGTTCCAGCACCAACTTCCAATTACACAGGAACCAACCTGTATAACAGAGAACAATAGTTCTCCCTTACACCACCCTACCACCCTGGTTTTTCTAGCTACAACCAAATGGAAGATACAACTCCATGTGTTCAAGAACCACTTGAAACTCTGAGGAAAATTGTCCTCCCTAGCACCTCCCTACCACCCTGAAATGTAAATCTTGTTTGAAAACATAGGTATCCCAACAAAGGACGAACACCTTCAGTAACCACTCACATAACCAGATCAAAGATCAACACACCAATGTTTTCATGTGGTAAAACCCCTATGGGGAAACATCCACGGCCCCATCCAACGCGGCCACTTGGAGCAATTTATTAATGCAAAGAAAAATATTACAGAGAGATTTTACAA
>ML820328.1:0-10446 GCA_009831015.1 Picea engelmannii
AACACCAACTTTTCCTGAAACAATCTAAATGTGCTTTTGGCGCCTCAGAATTCGAGTACTTGGGTCATCTTATTGGTAAGAACAACGTCAGGGTGGATCCTAAAAAGATTGAAGCTATGAAAGACTGGCTTCACCCACATAATCTCAAAATCTTGCGAGGAATTTATGGCTTAACAGGTTATTATTGCAATTTTGTTAAGAATTATGGAAAGATTGTGACACCTCTCACCGCACTCCTTAAAAAGAACTATTTCACTTGGATTCCAACAATTGCTCATGCTTTTCAAACCTTCAAGATGGCCATGTGCACCACTCCAGTCCTATCCCTTCTTGATTTCACAAAGACCTTTGTCCTGGAATGTGATGCTTCAGAGAAAGGTATTGGCATTGTCCTTATGCAAGAGGGTCGGACTTTGGCCTTTACTAGCAAACAATTGTCTGAACGAAATTTGGGAAAATCAATCTATGAAAAGCAAATGTTGGATATTCTGCATGTCGTTGATTTGTGGTGCCCTTATATATTGGGGCAATGCTTCCAAATTAAGATAGATCATCAAAGCCTAAAGTGTTTTCTGGAACAACGCATTTCCTCCCCAGAGCAACAATAATGGGTGACTAAGCTCTTTGGATATGATTATGAGATCATTTACAAGAAAGGAAAAGACAATGTGGTTGCAAATGCACTTTCCTGAAAATATGAAGATGAAGGCTCCATTTTTTCTCCCTCCTTCATTGTACCATATTGGCTCCAAGCCGTTCACCAGGAATGGCTACATGATCCCAAAATTTTGCATCTGATACAACAATTGCAGTCCAATTCTCCAGTTTCCCCAGGGTAATCTTGGCTCCATGATGAGCTTCGATACAAAGGTCGTTTGTATTTAAGTAAACAGTCAAAACTTAAATCCACGGTGCTTTCTAAGCTTCATCCTACACCCACAGCTGGGAACTATGGGTTTACTAAAGCCTATGACAGGGTCAAACGTTCTTTTTTCTGGGATGGTATGAAACAAGACATTCGTAATTTTGTGGTTGAATGTGATGTGTGTCAATGCAACAAGGGCGAAACAATCAAATCTCTTGGCACACTACAACCGCTTCTGATTCCCCCTGCTATTTGGAGGGATATCTCTATGGATTTTATTACAGGCTTACCTAAATTGGGCAATAAATCAGTCATCATGGTGGTAGTTGATTGCCTTTCCAAGTATGCTCATTTTTGTGCTCTTCAACACCCGTTTACAGCATCCACAGTGGCTCATCTTTTCATGGATCAGGTCTTCAAGCTTCATGGCATGTCGCATTCTATTGTTTATGATCACGACCCAACTTTCACCAGTAATTTTTGGCAAGAACTATTCAAGCTACAAGGCACATATTTGAAGTTTTCATCCCCAGACATATCATCCCCAGACAGATGGTCAAACTGAAGTTTTCAACAAGTGTTTGGAAACATATTTGAGGTGTTTTTCATCGGAAAAGAAAAATCAGTGGGGTAAATGATTACCCCTATCTGAATGGTGGTACAACACTTCATACCATACATCTACCCTCATGACTCCTTTTGAAGCAGTATATGGAAAAAATCCACTGTTAGTTCTCTCATAATTTCCGGGTGTCTCAAAGGTCCAGGCGGTTGACCAAATGCTTACAGTTCGAGAGGCTATTCTCTGTACCCTCAAAGAGAACTTGGTCATGGCCCATAATCGCATGAATCAACAAGCATATCAAGGTCACTCTGAACGTCATTTTGCATAAGGGGATCATGTGTTTCTTCGACTGCAACCTTACAAGCAAACTTACCTCAAGGTCGACCATTGTTAGAAGCTGGCGCCCAAATTTTATGGTCACTATACAGTTCTCAAGCATGTGGGACAGGTGGTCTATCAGTTATCTTTGCCCAGTCATTTTAAGTTGCATCATGCTTAAAGAAGGTGATTGGAACTGAGTGCCAAACTCAAACCAGCCTTCCCGAGTTGGACGAAGAAGGCTCCATTTGGATACAGCCACAAGTAGTTTTGGACCGGCGTGAGAATTTCCTCATCAGTGAACCATCAAGGAACTATTAGTCCAGTGGAAAGATACAACTCCAGCAGATGCCACTTGGGAACCAGCCACCATTCTGCAGCAATTTCCACATCTCAAGCCTTGAGGACAAGGTTGTTTTTAAGGGGGAGGACATGTTAGGGACCTAACATCGTACATAGGTAGAACAATGTATTCTGATATAATAAAGGTCAATATTAATAAGGCCTTGCAATAAAGTAAAATAAGTCTAATGTAAGAAGAACTAATAGAAGCTTTCGCTTCTAGAAGGATCTTCCTCTAGATGTTTGTCTTGATCGACATATTTAGTATAAATAGGAGTCGAGGGTATGAGAACCCTAGCTTGAATATTATTGTAATAGATCTCTGCTCAACTGGAGGTTTCCCCCTCGAAGAGGCAAGTGAACATTGCTCTCAGTAATCGAAGTTCTCTTTCTGGTGTTACTTTGTTATCATTTCAGTATTATTGTAGTGTTATTCTAGTTATATTGTTGTTCACCTGCCATTTCTAGCATTTTATTTATGTTTTGCATACTTTTTAGATCTGGCATATTACATTATTTCTTGTCTGAACATTTCTTCCATACGCTCTGCAATCTACAACTTTATGTCCAAAGTTAGTACAAATAAAACAATGACCATAAAATAAATTTGCATACCTGGGAGTGAATTACCTTCTTTTTGGTGTAGTCCTTTTGAATTCCTATCTTGGTTGATCATGATCATGATAAGAGCTTCTTTGTGTATTGAATGTTGATGGTCTTCTTGAATATATATCTCTATCATTTTTCTTTGATTCTGGTTAACCATGATTCCTTCCTTTGAGTACTTTTGCATAACTCTTACTCTTTTCTTCATTCTTCTTCTCTAGAAACATGGAGTGCTTCTCTTCAACATTCTCTATTGATGATGTGGATGTTTTTGTCTCTTCAACTTTATTTTTGATCTTGGCGATTTTGGCTCTCAATGTGACAACTTCTTCTTCAAGCTTCTCAACCTCTTATTCTTTATTCATCATCTGAATCTTCATGACTTCTCATGTTTGCTTTGCTTCTTCAAGTTGGATCTTCAAGGAGATGATTTCCTTTTCAAGTCTTCTTTCTTCTTGACCAATTTTTTCTTCAAGTTGATTTAAGTCCTCAGTTATTTCCTTAAGATGATCTGTAAGAATATTCTTTCTTTTCTTTTCTTCTTTTCTTTGGGCTTTCAAACACTACTTCACTTACATTGCATCATTTCTTAGTGATGTTATTTCATCTTCCAAAATTTGTTTTTCTTCCATCTGACTTTTGTATGTTTCTTCAATATTTATGCCTTCATCTTCAAAATTATTCTTGACTAATTGTTCCTCAAGTGACTTGTTTTTATTTCTGTCTTTCACTAATTCATCTAAAGCACTGATTAGTTTTTCTTCAATATCTATTATGCCTTCTTCATAGTCTTCTTCTTCTAAATCTGTCTGACATGATGAACATATTTATTCTTGTTTTTTTCTTTCATTATCATTCTCTGGATTTGTGATGGGATATTCCTCAAATTATATATTATGTAGCTTATCCCAAAGTTCTTTAGCTGATGAACATTTTCCAACCTTTTCTTTTACCAAATCAGGTAATCCTTCCATGATGAAATCAATTGCAATTTTTTTGTTTTTTTTCAATTCATTCTTGGTTGTAGTCTTTGTCTTCTTTATAGAAATGTATTCTTGTAACAAATGAGTACCAAACATCATACCCTTGTGCATGTAAAAATGTTTTCATTTTTTTTCTCCACATATCATACTTTAGACCATTATAACCATTGAACTGTGGTATTCCATTTCTATTAAAAAAAATGTTCTATGTGATCTTCCTTCCAATGGTTAAATTGTTTTCTTGAAGGACCTGCTCTGATACCAATTGTTGGAATACCTGTTGGAGCACTTATATCGCTTTTAACCACAAAATATATTATTCAACTTTATCAATAGTATTCAATAGTTTATCATCAATGTATCATCTATGATTGGATTCAATATATCATGAGCATATAATCATAAGCAACATCACATTAACAACATCACACCAAATACACAGTACACTAGAATTTATGTGGAAACCCAAATGGGAGAAAACCATGGAATTATTTCTTATATATCAAAGAATACATTCATTGGAAGCACCAACTTCCCAATTCTCCTACTTCAACTGGAAGGAGGCTACGACCCCCTATTTTTAGGATCCAACCTAAAGGAAGCTACAAATCCCTAAATTATCTGGCTCCAACCAGAAGGATGATAAAACCCCTTGATTCTCAGGCTGCAACCTAAAGGAAGCTACTACCCCCTTTCCTTGCCTCGTCTTGCTACCCAAAAATATAAATGTAGACCAACTATCATTACAACATTCACTACCATTGTCACTTCCATTGTCACTATCACTACCATTGTCATTGTCATTTGCATTGTCACATCAACTTGTAACCTGTCAACCTGTCACTGTATCCAACCTGTCACTGTCACCAACCTAATCATTGTATCCAACTTGTAACATAAACCTGCCACTGATCAAACCTATCACATCAACCTATCACTGATCAACATGTCCATCATGCCACCATCACCAATACTCAACTGGATCCTCTCACATGGATCGTATACCAAGGATACCTCTCAACTAGATGTACAACATCACCAACACATGCCTCTACCAGGCATGTACCAATATCACCAACATACCATCACAACTTATGTGTCTCAACCATGTACCAAAGAATGTATCAAACCATCAACATGTACCATACCAAGCATCAATCATGTACCACAACCTATACCACATCAAGTTCATCAACCATGCACCAACACCTGTATCGAACCTTGCATCAACCCTACACCAATACATGTACCAAACTGTGCATCAACCATGAACCATAACCTGTACCATATGCCTCAACCATCAACAATGTACATAAACACCATGCCAAATACCAATCTTATACCATACCATATATCAACAATGTATCTCAACCATATACCATATCACTCAATCATACCATACACCATGTACCATAGAATATATCAAGCAAGTATCGTCAATGGTGTACCTCAACAAAGTACCAACATCACCAAGATATGTATCTCATACATGTGTTTTCATATGCCAAGTGTATTTCTCAACAATGTATGAATATCAATGACAACCATACACCATGTGCCAATGTTTCAATAGTATACCAAGAATAATCCTCAAGAATATAACATCATCACCATGTCACCAAACTAGATACCAAGATATCAATACAACCAAGATGTACTACTGACCAATGTACCATACCAATATCACCAAGATGTACCATGCATCAACAAGACATGCCTCTCAGACATGTACCATACCATCACTAAGCATATTATATAATCACATAAGAATACATGTAACATGTATTGACCTATTGTACTGTAATATTGACCTGTAACACTGTCACGACCTTCAACAATCTGGTACCAACATATGTACCATATTTGTCTTAGCCTCGCAAGACTAGGACTCTCTGTCACATGGGACCTTGTGTAACGTGCTCTAGAAAACCCACGGGGGTGCCTCACGTGACACCCTCAAGCTGACCTGTGAGGGCCTAACTATTTAGGGTTAGAAAGAAACCCTAGCAATTTGTAGCTCCGAAACTTTTTCTCTTTCCTCGTACTTTCTCCATTGTCTCTAGATTCACAAATAGACCAAAATGTTAGACCATAACATTCTCTCAATATAGATATTCAATGTAAGTGTGTAGAACAAATGAATGTCTCATGATGTGTATTTATACTTTTTCAACCAACACCTTTTACTCAATTTAGGGTCGACATGTACTTTCTTTTTATAACAACTTTACCCTTTAATTAATTCACTTGTAACGAACTAGGGGTTTCTTGACCATTCTTTGGGGCTTCTAACTTCACAAATTGAATATCTCCCTAACTGTGATGAACCACATGGTGTACCACCTATCACCGGAAACAACATGACAAGGACTATCCATATATAAGTGTCTTAACTACATTTACATTGTCTTTCATGTCCTTATTCCTCAAACAACTTTGAGTCTCATCACCACAGCTATGGGGCTTCAAGTAGACTTCATCAAATTCACCGATCACATCTGTTGACATCAACCACTCTTGTTGAAATCAATGAAAACTAACTTGACATCAATATCAACCATGTCTTTAGGGCTTCCAGACTTCTCTAAAGGTTGACATCAATCTCCAAGCGTTGACATCAATGACAACCAACTATCCAAACTAATTTTCCAACAACCCCCTCTTCTTCTCTTTAATTTTTCAATTGGATTCCTGGTATGGGCCATGGCCCTATTAATACTTTTTTTTTTAGATCTAATGGTGCATCCCTTTAGTTTTCTCCTTCCTTTGTTTCATGTTTTAGTTTATGAGGCTTACCTTAAAGAATATTTTCTAGGTTCATAGGGCGTAGAGCCTCTTCTCTCCTTTTGTGTGGGTCCTCTATAAGGTGTTTCCTCCATGTTCTCTCCTCCTATGCATGAGGCTTTAAGGTTTAATATTTTCCATCTATATTCATGATTCATGGTTGTGACTATGAGGTTATAGGGTTGCAACCCCTTTCTCTTCCCTTTGCATTGGACTACTTAGTGGGGTTTTGGAAGGGTGTGGCCCATGACTCCATGGCCAATTTCCCAAGGCCGCAACCATGGATTCCATGGCCATCCCCTTGGGGCTCATCCATGGTCACCATGGCCTATAGCCCCAAATTCTTATTCAACCATTGTACTATATGCACCTAAAAAGTATTGTTTCAATTTTTTTTTCTTTGTTTTTTTGTTTTTTTTTGTTTTTTTACTATAACTCAGATATTTAAATGCAAATCCATAAAAAACAAATATTTAATCTCTCTGACTTTGATTTCTATTTCTCTATTTTTGGTTTTAAATGTGAACAAATTCTCCTTCCATAGACATTTCAGGATTTTATTTGTACATTTTTCCTTCTCAATCTATAAGGTAGTTTCCTTAGGGCTATATACATGTTTCCTCATTGGTTGTAGATTTTCTACCATGAATTACATAATTTAGTCCCAATTTCTAGCCTTTTCTTCATGTAAAAAGATAAAGGGAATTTCTCCTTACAAAGCAATAATTTTTTGGGTTATTGTCCTGGTTTAATGAGTCGATTTACTTGTTTTCTTACACGATTAAATTTTTTGTTTATACTTTGGTACTGAAATTCCACAGTTCATAATAATAGGTAGGTCCTTAAGGATTTAGTTTTCAAACTACATCTCTGATAGTATGTTTAAAAACCTTCAACTTCCTAACAAATTAATGGGTGGTATTAATTATAATTATCTATCAATTGTTGTTCTATTCATTCTTGTAGCATATGAAATTTAGAGCACTAGTTTCAATGTACATTTTTTTTAATTTTACAATGTAAAACTATAGTTTAAGACTAAGAATTAAACATATCATTGAGGTTGTCAAGCATAACATATAGCCATAAATCCTACAACAATTAATCTTAAAATTCCAACACTTAACCTATAGTTGGGAAATGAATTTTTTAAAGCATTGAACAATTCACTAATAAGTTATGAATAGTTTATTCTTCATCTAATTGACAACAAATTTCATGGTGAAACAAGAAGTAGAATACCTCAATTTCTAAAAGATTTATGCAGTCCAACTCCTTCTCCAATGTTTCCCAAATTGGATTTAATATTCCTAGCCAAACTAGAATCTTATTCAACTACCTAGATACAAGAAACCTAAGGGTTTCCTAGCCCTATGTGCCCATGCTCTAACAACAAAAACTAGATTACCAATATCATGTATAATTGACTCAATAATCAATGCAAGCTCAAGTCCCCCAAAGAGAATTATTTTGGGAAAATGGCTTGAAAAATATTGTAATTTTGTAGTCAATATGGATCGTTCATCATTAGGTCGTATATTTGACGATAGAGGTTATGTTAGTGCCTTTTTTCCCTATAATGGAACCCTCTTTTTATGGGGCATTGTATTAGGGTCAATGATGGGTTTACCGTCAATGGATTATAGGCCCATGGTATTAGGTAACCCATGGTACTTTCCCATAGAATTATGTGTGATGAATCCTATTTAAATGATGTGATTGTGTGTAATATTATTATGTGTTTGAGAGAGGATATTGTGAGAGAGTGAAGAGGAGGTTCAAATGGATGTGTTGTAGGTTTCATCCCTTCATTTTACTAGATAGAATAAAGGAAGGATTGTTTTTTTTCTCCATGGACGTAGCCCATATCAGGTGAACCACATATATTGGTGTCTCTCTTGTGTTTTGTTCTTCTTTGTTTTATTTCGACATTTCTTTTGATTTGTTTTAATTTTATTTATCCATGATCCTATTCCTAACAATTGGTATCAGAGTTGAAGGTCTCTTTGGATGATAAACTCGTAGCAAAGGAGGGTTCCTAGTTCAAGTGGTAGCAATGGCGAAAGAAGGAAAGTTTAGGGTCGAGAAATTGAATGGCTGAAACTACCAGTTATAGAAGATGAAACTGGAGGACTATTTATATACGAAGAATCTTTCACTACCATTAGGAGGAATAATAAATAAATCAACGACTATGAAGGATGAAGAATGAGAGGTTCTTGATAGAAAGGAACTATGAACAATACGACTCTGCTTGGCAACGCCAATGGCATTCAACATTTCAAAATAAAATACAACGGAGGATATGATAAAGGAATTGGAGAAAATATATAAAAAACCATCATCCTCCAACAAGGTATTTCTTATGAAGCGTTTATTTAATATGAAGATATTAGAATGTGGGTCTTTTGTTGATCATTTAAATGACTTAAACATGGTCACCAATTAGTTAAGTTATGTAGGAGTAAACTTTGATGATGAGGTTAGGGATCTTTTGATTTTGTGTTCATTTCCATAAAGATGAAATGGCCTGGTCATGGTTGTGAATAAGTAGAACTAGGGAAGGTTAGGTGGTGAATGGTGATGGGTCTTACTCCTCGCTGCTAGGGGAGGAATAAGATGTGTTGATTTTAGAGGATATTTTGTGGAGAATAAGATGGAGGAGTCGTCGTTGCAGCATGAAAGTGAATTGGAGGAAGGGGAGGTTAGTAAGAGAGGTAGTAAAATAGGAGAAGGTTGAGTTTGACCTTGCCGCTCCACCACATCCTATATAATAATGAAGTGATTATCTTTCCTGATGTGTGGACTTGTGTAATTATGTCTCTAGTTCAAACACTTTAAAGTTTGATGATGTTTTTGGTGCTATCCTTAGCAAGTAAATGTTATGGAAAAGCACATGTGAGACATCAGGTAATGATTTGATTGTGGAAAAAAAGGGAAGAAAAAGGGAGAGAGGAAAGAGCCCAGGGAATCATGGGAATTCTAAGAAGGGTAGATCTAAATCTAGAGGGAAGTTGGATTTTTGGCATTACGGGAATAACGGACACCTAAAGAATATTGTTGGTCTCATAAAGGAAAACAAGGAGATGGGCATCAGGAGAATAATCAGGAAGCAAAGGTAGCAAGTGATGTGTTGTTTGATGCTTTAATCCTTTCATTAGATAATAATATCGATTCTTGGATGCTAGACTCAAGGGATTCATTTCATGCCACACCCCATAGGAAATATTTTCAAGACTACGTTCAAAGTGATTTTGGATAGGTTTATTTGGGCGATGATAAACCATATAAAATTATTGGAAAGGGTAAGATACAAATAAAATTATAGAATGGAAATCAATGATTGCTGAAAGAGTTGAAGCATGTTCATAATTTGAGAAGAATTCTAATTTCAATAAGGCAGTTGGATAATGAAGGTTGTACAATTACATTTACAATAAATTCATGGAAGGTCGCTAAAGGATCATTAATAATAGAAAAAGGAGAGAAGGTTAAATACATTGTACTTATGTAACAGTAAAGTTGACTCTTGTATTGATTTAGTTTCTGCATGAGTGAAAACAACATTATGACATCACAAGCTTGGGCACATGAGTGAGAAGGGGATGTAGATTTACCACTCAAGGAATTTGTTGCCGGATTTGAAACATGTGTGTAGGTGTAATTTTGTATTTTATTCACTCATAACAAGCATATAACTTAAGGTAGGGTAGCTAAAGTTCAAGGAGGAAAAATAAACATCAATATCTCGATTATTTTCTCTTAAGTACAACACCATTTTCTTCACTTTCTCAACTAAACTTTGCATTGCATTAGCACCCTCTAGTGCATGTACGTACCATTTACCCTTACTTTATTAAATCATAACTAATTATTTATGTCTCTACATATACTAATTCCCTAATTTACTTTACCAAATATTCTTAATATTTATTTTTTAATTTATTTTTTTTAATTTTAATTTTTTTATTATTATTATTATT
>ML820328.1:22009-52339 GCA_009831015.1 Picea engelmannii
TAGTCAAAAATGTTTTGTCATCCATAAAACATGTTGGCTTTCCAAAAATATATATGTATCTGTGTTGCCCAAAATAAAACAGAATATCCATCCATAAAACATAAATAAAGTTGTCCAAAAAATTTCCATAGCAATTAAAATTCATATTTACTATGAGAGACAGTTTGCCTCTTCTCACCACTTGTTGTTTTCTTTGATTTATATGTTGACTGGTCTTTTGCAACAAGGGGCTGATTTGAACCTTGGGGATGAATTTCATTGAGGACATGTGGTTGTGCATCATTATGTTGAGAATGAGAAGTAATTGAATCTGAAGATTCCTTAAAGGACTTAGAGGGAGAAACCACTTCCTTGTCTTTATCCACCGGAAACTCATGGATGGAAGTCTTCACTTTCTTGCTAGCATGAGAAGATTGGATAGAGGAGATAACATGGTCAACTTGGACATGTTGATTCAACAAAGGTGGCGGAGATAATGGTAATGAGATAGTGGGCCAACCATGGTGGTGAATTACAAGTTGTTGGACAATTTTTTTCCACCAATCATTGATGGGTACTTCAGGTTGAAGAGAGACATGGGAAGGGACATGGAAATTTGATAAACTCTGGCGAGGTTGAAAAGGGGGTATATCACGCCTAGGGTGAGGTTGTATGATGCCTTGTACAACCAAATTGAAAACCCCATCTTGAACTAGTTGGTTTAATTCCTAAGGGTCATCATCAAAGTGAATAGAAAATCGTGGCCTTCTACGACCTCTTTGCAAGAAATTATTTCTACCCCTATTTCCTCCTCTTTCATGACTACCCCTACTGAAAAATATCATATATAAAATCAAAATTCAATCAGAGTATGAATTAAAATGACTAATATATCATCAAACACTCTTCCTAAAACAAAATTGAAATATTGGCTCTTTTCATCCACACATAGGAGTACATGCAATCCATTCATAATTCTTCACAAAATAACCATAAACACTTGCCAACTTGATCCATAATGCAATAGAACAGGGAATTACAATGATATTGGGAATATGGGAGGAATTGTAATGAATGTAAAGTGATTTCATGACGGGAGAATGAATATGAATATTGTTCTTAAAAAAAATGAATATTTAATCCTGACACATTCCTAATAGCCACATCATCAACCTCATTATCTGCAAGCTATAACAGTTTTATTTTGATACTTCATTGAACATGTGTTCCCTTATTATTTTAAACTCTTATAATAATAGAACATGGGGAAAATAAAATGTTTTGGGATAGATGAGGGATTCGTACTGTGCGTAAAATGAAATAATGAAAGGGAAATGAAAATGATTCATGTTCTTCATTATGCATTCATCATCAACCTCTGTTATAATAAACCTATGTTGATAACCTTTAAGCCACTAGTTGATTCTAATCAATTTTCCAAGCCAATAATATCCATACAACAACACCCAAGTTCTTATCAACATTTGTCGAAATTCCACCAAACCAAATTCGTCATCTTATTCTCAACAAAAGAATACATTAGATTATGCCCTCCTAAATTAATTGTACATCATCTTGCAATATGGAAACCAATAAAAATTATGTTATCATGTTGTTGTGACATAAACTACAGAGGAAAATATAAATAGAAAGTCATGGAAGGATTCTACAACAAGAAACTATGTTTGTCTTTCATCAAACAGAAACAAAATACTTCCCATCATTCTTAATCATTATAGCATATACTATCCCAATAATCCACGTGATTTACTATTCAAACTTATGAGAAGTCTGTAGAGGTTGACCTTCAACAATAGGTCATTTATAACAGCTATAACCATAGTGAAAATATTGACATCTTCATGTGAAAACAGAGAGTACTATCAACCAAACACTTTCACGATTGAGCAATGATGAAACATGATGAGTCTTGTTTGGATTCACAAAGACACTTCATAACAGCTAAGTCAAAAGGCATGCAAGAATTTTGCAATGATATCCAAACCAACCAACAGGTCGAAACAATGAGAGGCCACCTAGGTTTGAAACCCAAATTTTAGTCAATGATTAAACTTATCTACAGTGAGGAAGTAAACCATGATGAGGGAAGAATAGACAGCGAGGGTTTATAGATCAAGTCAAAAATGAACCAACAAAGGAACAATTACCAGTGGTAGCTACCACATATTTTCCCAATTGTACCTACAACTTTGTATTGTTGGGTTAGAAGTCCAATGAAACCACAACTTCCCACACAAAACCCAAAATTCCAAAGCTTATTCAAAATTTCACCCTTAAAACCAAACCCAAAACATTTTTATTTAGCAAGCAAACTCACAAAGGCGTGATACATATCCATGTTGGGTTTTGAACAGAACAAACTCTTGTTTTCCAAGAACAAAAATGAAACGACTGCAGCAATGCATATGCACAAGGAGTGTCAACTTCCACCATTTTTCACCATTGGCTATGATGCCACAAAAAAAATACAAAACCTCCAAAATCCAAGCATAACTATAGTAGAGAAACATGGGTATACCATAACAAAGAAAACCTAGAATCTTCTTCTGTATAAACCCATAAAAGAAATTGAAACTAAATTTACACTAGTGAATATTGCAACCAATTTTCAATAGTAGCAGCATATATACCATATACATATCCAATAACCTGATATTTCATTTCCAAGTTTCACACAGGGCGAATAATAAAACTCGTATGGTTTCATCACAACAAGAACTCAAATGGAGAATTCCAAAAACCATAGAGTGTTTTGTTTCGAACCCAATTATCTACACAGAATAGAATACACAAAACTTAGGTCGCCACCCCATTCATCATCTTAAGCCTTAACAAAAAACACACAATCTTCTTACAGTCACCATTTGAACCAGAAAACAAACTAAACACTGCATGTAGACTTCCAGAGCCAACATTTCACTTTTAATCATAGCATAGTTAAACAATCTGATGCATGGAGAAGCCAAAAGAATCATACCTGTGGAAAGTCGCTTATTAACTTCAAGAGAAAACCAGATCCTTGACAATGGCTAAAAAAATCGAAACAACAATTAACAACAGTGCCCAAAATTCCAAATGAATGACATAACCAAAGGTGGTGTAGTTCGTAATGGAGGAAGAACGATGTGCATTTACTGCACATCGTTTCTACCACCTCCAACATTCAATGTTGCCAACTACTTAGTCCACAGTGGAGTGCACTTAGCACATCAAATATCAACCAAAACTCAACATGTGCCTTATAAATTTTATCACTTACCACCATACAATTCCAATCATATATTATACCAAAAATATATGCATTCACCATAACATATTGCAACCACCTTTTGTATTTGTATCCCACGTTCATTTCAATTGGGAGTAAAACCACCGTATAATAGTAATGACCCATGCCCATAATATGTAACATAAAATGAGACTTATGATGTTTGCACCAGAGTTTGAATTAGGATTTGCATTTGATTATATGCCAAAGCCTTAATACCCTCCTATAGTAGCTCAACATCAAAAAACAGATAAAAACACTTGTAATCTCATATTGCAAGCATAAACAACCACCAAATCTATAAGTGATAATACCATTGATGCCCCTTTTCTCTATTGGAAAACATTATGAATTCCTTCTCCAATCATATATGTCAAAATCATGTTATCGAATTTAGACCAGAACCAAAACCATGGCGAAATTCATATGCCAATTAAACAGAATCAATTTTACTTGTTTGTTTTTTAGGGGTCCCACCTACTAGTTATTATTATCGATAATATAAATAATTGTGCATTGCAAATTCTTTGCAGGAAGGATTTGTGTTGCGCTTTTGTGCGTCAACAGTCACCTCACCAAGTTATTGAGAGAATGGGCCTGCGTACAATCAACCTTGGAAAGACTGATAGTCAAGCAAGGATGGGAAAAGAAGGAAATTCAAGTAGGGATAGAGGAAAATTTTTACATGTTGATTTTGGGCAGAAAGAGGGGGTTTGGGGTGTTGGGAAGAGCACCAACCATGGAAAGAAAACTTGTTGGGATAAGTTTTATGCTAAGAAATAAGGTTGTATGCATGTAATTGGCATTTCATGTGGAGGAAATTATTCAAGATCCTTGAGAAGGATATCGTTATCACTCATGTAGAAGTTGACAGTTCCTAGAGTCCCCATTTGTGATATTCTTGGCCAATTGAGTGCACTGGATCCCTAGAGGAAAGTGGGAAGGCCCAAGGGACTACATGGTAGAGAAGGAGGATGCCATTCCTTGGGTTGTGCAGGTTGAAGGGAAGAGAGATGGTGGATTGGAATTGTTGTTGGAGTAGAACCTAGGTATTGATCTGTTGAATGTAGAGGGTGGACAAGCCAAGAGCGACAGACCTCCTTGTGGACTCATAGCCTCAGTTTGGGGGTGGATTTTTGTTGAGAATTGCAACCACAAGCCTACGGCTAGGAGGAACGTCCTTCGTACGCATCTAGTTGGTTATTTTATAAACATATAAGTTTTATGTTATGTTTATTATGTTAGTTATGTTGTGTAATGTTTTATATGAATGGTGTTGTGTTTGCTTGAATGGTTGCATTCGTGTTTTTAAATATGTTGTTAGTTTCATGAGAAAATTTATTGGAATATTTTCATTTGTTTAATTTATCTACATTGGGGCATTTAAGTTCGTATTCAGTAGGAAAAGCTATTTTACAGTTAGTATTAAAGCAAATTTAGTTTTTTGGGGTAATGGGTATGTTACATAATGTATTAATTTATTATTAATATAATTCAATAATTAATATGTTTTGAAACAACAATAGGATATGCATGCAAGGTATGTATGTGTAGATAGTGTACACATATCTTGTGCATGTACTAATGATAAATAATCATTGCCTCTAATGCATAGTTCATGTATATTCACAACATAGCATGAAAAATAGTAAATCAAATAAATATGTCATTTAATAATATTTACTAATGAAGTCACAATAATTCAATACTCATTGATCATCACACCACTATCATTATCATCTGATTCCCAAGCAACATTCTCAACTAAATTACTTCCTCCCTAACCTACTTCCATCTTCCACATCCTATCCTTTACTTTATTGTAATATGTGGGAGCATCAATTTTATCAACCTAACTCCAAATATAACTTGTAAGTGGAATTGTTGACTATATCAACCTAACTTGCCTAGTAGGCAATCAATAATCACCATCACATGTCTAGGGGATCTTGGCTTAACATGGCCCTTCCATGACTCTAGGTTTCGGAGGATAAATGGTGGGAAATACCTCGACCCCTCTTGATAGAACTAGGGTCGACACCCTATCATTAACCATGTTGTGACCCTGTTGTTATTCTTAGAGCTATGTCATCGAATAACCAGTTTGGGCAATGATGCTTCCTATAAAACCTACACTTGCCCACATATCATAATAATTTTTTGAACCAACAATTAAATCCTAAAATAATGTTTCATAGCATATCATTACTCTTTCAATGTCAATGACATCAGTGTTACTTCAATACCATAGTTATCTGGATATCTCTTAGCCCATTAACTTATAGGTTAGATTACCGAAACAGATCATCATGCAAAACTATATAACCAATTTCATGTTATTAACAATATTACATATTTGCATTTAAGTTAGCTTGTATGTTTATTTACCATGTTCTTCACATCAAAATCCATTCACAATATAAATCTAACCAACACTTGAGTGCCAAACTTTCCTTTTATTGATTGTGGAGCCTAACTATCTTCTTAATTCATAGGTCTTGCTTTAGCTACATTTGGATTCCAGTTCTTAATGGGGGGTGTGGGGTGGATTTCTTGCCCACTAATATCTCCAAGGGGAGCGATGACAAATATTGGAGTCCCCATTGGCGAGGGTTTGGGGGAAACACCCCAGAAGAGAATTGTTTTGGGAAAATGCCTTTAAAATATTGTAATTTTGTAGTCAATTTGGACCATTATCCCCCCCCCCCCAGGATAGGGGTAACTAAGGAGATGATGTCTTTATTCCCCTAGGTAGATGACATGGAGTGTAAAGAGCCAAATTAATAGTTGATCTCACATTGAGCAGACATAGACCCTCCTCTCCTCCACACATCACCATTCATCGTCAGCAGCATAGAAGCATCCACCACACTAGCATGGCCCAGAAAGGACAATGGTTCTTGCTTCATGAGGTAACAATTCCGGTCTCATGGTAAGTGTCACATTAATAATTGAATCATTTGAGCATGTTGCAAAGAGTCATTTCTTGATTATGAAAACATTTTCTTGGAATTTACACCTTTTTCCTCATTTCACTTTGGTGGTTGGCAAGGTTTCCTAGTAACTGGGTCGACCTCGGGAAAAGGGTTTCTACTAGGGGATCTCCTTGAAGGGTCATCATACCATTCCCACTCATACTTTCCACTTTCCACACTTCTTCCCCTTCATTTGCTCATATTTTGGGTGTTTGGGCTCATCGACCCCAAGAAGGGATTGTACCTCATTTCATGGGAAGAAGCGGTTGAAGGCCCGGAGGTGTTGTAGATGGAAAAAGATAAAAATCCATAATTTATCCCTCTAGATACTATCCCTAAGTTTTTAAGAGTAATGAAACACTTCTCCATAAAAAAATGAAGGACCTTTTAAAAAAGAAAACAAATAACTTATAAATGTCCCACTTGTTGGGGGAATGCATTTGCGATGTCTTTTATTTTCTGGTACACATGGCACTCAATATGTTCCTAACTTCATGTGGCATTGTGGTGCTCTTTAATTTCCATTGCATATAGCACTTAATGTTTGGACCATAATAAATATGTCAAGAACCCCATGCCTAAAATTCAATTCCCTTGTCCACCTCATATTCACTACATGGCCTAGACTAGAGGATCCTCTCTGGAAACATTCATTGACTTGTGGATTGGCCTACCCAATAGGGCACCATGACAACCCTCCCATACTTATATTTGAGAAATTTTATAAGGTCTTTGAGAATTTGTTTAGTTTGAAAAGGGGGGATTTAATGCACATGTTTGGGTGGTTCTTTGTTAAATGTGTATTAATTGGCATGATACATGTAACTTGTGGACCCTTGGAGGGTGTACATGTTTGTCTTTTTAGGACCTTTCCCAGTGAAATCTATTCATGGAGGAACTATGCCACTTGGACCTTCATAGGGGCTTGAAAGTCCGTTGGATGGATGCAGCGCCACACTCATTGGAGGCCTTGAATGATGAACGTTGCACTTGAGATGAAATATATAGCACTTGGACATGGCTCGAAGAAATTAAGAATGGGTGATGTCAACCTCCTATTCCTAAACGTCCTCTTCTTGGACATTGACATCATACTTTGAGGGGATGTTTTACCATTTTGGTACATTTGGTGGTGTTGTGGGTTTGAAGCGCCACTTATTTTCTTGATTTGGTGATGATGTGGCACTCTTCTAGCTTGAAATCCTAGCCTTTGGAGGATTTTCCATCACACATGCCACCTTGGAGAGAGATTTTATGAGCTAACATCCCATTGTTTTATTATTTTTGGTCATTATGTAGCCTATGTGGGAAAAAAGGCAAAATGTCTTGCTAATTAAGCATTGTAACTTAGATTTTAGACCTAAATTTATGGATTTAATTGTAAAGTGGAAAAACATGGCTTGGGTTTTCCTCATATAAATATGAGGCAACTCATTTATCACAAATCATAACTCATCCCTTGGAAATTCTCTCTTGGATTGAAATTCCGACCTCTTTGGACAATTCACTATATATTTTCTCTTGTGCAAAAATGTATGGAAGACTTGTTTATTGGTGGAATAAAGGCTAAAAAATTCTCTTGGGTGCTTTCTTCTTGGAAAATCAATGGAATATCTTTGATAAGTAATGGTTTTGCATGATATCTCTTCGATTAGGTAAGGAATTTATGCACTTTTGTGTTTTTCTTCTTACTTCAATATCATATTGTCAAACCCTAGGAGGAGTATAAAGGCATACACCCTCCATCAAGGAAAATTATTCTATTGTTATTGAAAAGCATTAAGGATTTATACACGGGGTAAGAGGTTTACACCCTTGTAGCAATATCTTGCTAAGGTTTATATTCTCTAGGGAGTAAGAGGATTTACACCCCTAGAAGATTGTCAAACCCTAGCTTGACTTGGATTTCTAAGCTAGGTGATTTGGATTTTTTTTCTTCTTTGATTTAATAAGGGTTTAATTCTCAAGAAAACATTTTATTATCCTTGTTGTCTAGGTTATTTTTCAAGAAAGAGAATCCATTACCCAATAGATAAGGCATTGGTTGCATTGGAGATTGAATATTGTTGCATTGGTAAACATGAAATCTAAGAGAATGAATTGTTCAAGGTTGGATTTAAATTTTATATGTTATTGGCTCTCTTGTCCTCCAAGGGCATATTGATTGGATAAGTGATTTTTATTTTGTAATAAACATTAAGCTACATCCATTAGGGTTGCAACAAACTCACTCTCTCATACTCTTTTTCCACTTTTCTACTGCTGAAAATTACTTGTAACCTATGATAATTGTTTATTGATCATAAGATTTTGATTGGGTGGTTTACTTGCTAATTTAAGTGGTTAGAATTTTATGTTGTAGGAAAAATTCGCTACATCCATTGGGATGTCATAAATACTTGTTGATAACAATCTTTAGCATCCCTCTTTTGCTATCAAGATCTTGGTTTAAACATTGGAATATTATCTACTAATTGCAAGCATTGTTTTCCAATATTGTATACTTGATTTTGATGCTTTAATTTTTAGCTGATATAACATTCTCATTGTTGGTATATATTTCCTTGATGTTGCAATTCTGAGACAACAAGCATAACTTGTTGTCTTCCTCTTGTTCTAGGGGTTATTTACATCATATATTGTCTAGGTTTTGGTTGTATAACATTGGTTTTGCAGGTACTCTCCATTGACAACCTTTCCTTGACCGATACTCAACCCCCACCAAGCTCCTAGAAACTTTCATTGTGACCTACAGGGGTGCTTCATTCTTGTCCTTGGCTTCTCCCTTACAATCCCCCTAGGTTCACCCGGGAATCCTCCCTTGTGTTGAAATTGTCCTTCAATAAAAAAAGGGGGATATCTATTGGGGTGATAGTGATAGGTGTCCCTAGTTATGTCACACTCTTTTTGCTTGGGTTGGGATTTTCCCAAATACAAACTTTGCAACAACATGTTTGGCGTTGTTGTCAGGAAGGATTTTGAATCCTTTTTTATCCCATAAAAACACTCGGAAAGTCTATCCCAAATCCTTTACCCATAGCTTTCCTGGCGACTCTATTTGAGGGAAGTTCCCTTGTTTAACTTTTGATAAGCCTTATATAAAGTTTTATCTAGCGAATCCATATGGTCCATACCCAAAAAAGGAAATATCCAAGTCCTCCACCCTTACCCACCCCTTGTGTGACAAAGATGGTTCAAAAATCTTGGGTGGAAGGACTATATGAACCCTTAGATATGACAAAGATTCATGGATCACCCCATAAGATTCAAATTAGTTTTAGAGAATGGATTCCCACCTTTTTAGGTGAAGATTTTGTATTGGCTTAGCATCATTTGGAGACCTTTTTGTACACTTTTACCTCCTATGCCTCACAAGGCCAGTATGAGGATGTGTGGATGAAACTCTTCTCTTTATCTAGATCAAGGAGTGGTATGGAAATATAACACCCAAAAAAATTACCACTTGGGAAACTTTTTGAGATCTATTGATAAAAATATTTGTAAAAAACAAAGATTATATCTCCCTTTATGACCAACTTTATCATTTCAAAAGAGGGTCAAATGAGGGAATTAAGGAATTTAATGATAGGTTTAACGCCCTTGTGAATAGTTTCCCTCAAGAGTTCAAACCTCCTAAAGATACCATATACCATTGTTATGTGTTGATCGTGAAAAACCCATATGGTTTTCTGTTAGGAGAAAGTTTCCATTCTACGTTGGTTAAATCCCAAGAAAGAGCGTATGAAATCGAACAACACCTAATCTATTCCTATCATCAAAACACGGATTGCCTTGAAGAAACTGCAGAAATGGATGAATTTGTTAACTTTATTCAATATGTTCCACCATTTTAGACTTACCATGTCACAAAGACATATTTATAAATGGAATAAAGAAGGGTCTCCACCGAAGTTGATGATCCTATGATAAATTTTATGAGGGAGGAAAAGGGATTGAATCTAGCACCAAAAGAATTATTATATCCCACCAAAGGAACTCTATTTATTACGAAGCAAAGGATGAACTTTGAGAAAACCCTTTGTGGCCAATAAAGCGAGAAAGTAAATGTTACAATATGTCGGGGAACTTTCCTACGAGTTCCATAAATGTGAGAAATCAATTGCTATTAATTTCAGTCAAGAAGAGACCATCGCAAATGGTAGAGTTCTTAAATAATTGAAAAGGAAAAAGGATCTCCCGATACTCATCCCGACAGAGAAATATGACTGAAAAGTTTGAAATCACCCACATTTCCTTATCACATTGGTGATAAATGATTTATGTCTCCACCATTGTATTTTGAACTATGGGGCCTCATAAAATTTTATGACATTGAAATTTATGAAAAAACTTGGATTGAAGATCAAGCGGCCTTATGAGAATATATTTAGTATTGACTCAAGGTTAATCCCAGTATATGGAATTATTAAGGATTTGGAGGTGATTTTGGAGGAGTTTCATAACATATATTTATGTATGGATGTTGCAGTTATTGGCATACCTGACTCATGGGGATTATTTTTTTCCAAAGAATGGGTCACCAAATTGGGATGAAGTATTCAAGCAGATTTTTCTTATGTCACCATTACAACCTCAGATGGTGATATATTTTCCTTTCATCATGAAGATGTTGTTACAGAACAAATCAGAGACCAAAATATACTATCACATCAGGTCCTTATTGTGGATGAAGGAGTTGACAACACCCATATCTTTTTATATCCCATTTTCTAATATGAAGAAAAAAGGGATGGATGTTGGACTTTGGAGTTTGATGGGGCACATTCAATTTCAAGGTCAGGTGTTGGAGTAGTTTTGATATCACCTAATAAAGAAGCTACCTTTTTCTCATATCGTCTTAAATTTGATTGCACCAACAACATTGTTGAGTATGAGGCTCTCATATTACGAATAAATCTTACCATTGATGTGAATATTAAATTCTTTCATGTAAGGGGAGATTTGGATTTGATTGTTTCTCAAGTTAAGAAAGATTTTGTTTCCAAGAACCCAAGATTGAAACAATATAGAAATTTTGTCGAGGATACCATAAAAAACTTTGATGATTTCTCAATTGAACTCATTCTTAGAGAAAGGAATTACATGGTATATGCCTTGGTTGTATCCCCTTCCACTTTACAACCTTGCGAAGAGATTTCACCTTACGAAGTGGAGGTCAACTTTAGGCCCTCAATCCCTGACAATTTGGAGCACTAGCACGTCTTTGATGATGAGAGTCTGATTTTACGTTTCCTCCAAAACAAGGATAAGTTTTTAGAAACTCAGATAAATTTACTAACTGAGGAAAGATATATTAAAGTTATATTATTTCAAAATGATTATTTTTTGAAAGGGTTGGCCCCTTTGGAATGAATGTTTGATTGAAATGACATGTACAAGGAAAATCGATGAATGACCAATATGACGAAATCATGGAGTTTAATATCGGCACTGAAACGTTCCCTAGGATAGTTAAGCCAGGAAAAGGGATGACCCCTACTGAAAGGAAGGAGTTATTGGCTCTCATCAGATAATTTAAATATTTTTTCACGTGTTCATATGGAGACTTGAAATCTTATCGAGAATATGGCATACAACATGCCATTCCTATTAGAAAAACAGGATCGTGGAGCAATAAAATAAAACAAATGCGGAAATAAAACACAGAAGATACACAATACAATAGAGACACAGATATATGTGGTTCACCCAATGTGGGCTATGTCCACTAGAGAAATTTCTAGGTCCTTCCTTTATTATTATCCAACAAATGAAGGGATACAACCTATAGGACACCCGTTGAAACTTCCTCTTCTTTCTCTCACAGTGTCCTCTCTCAGAATACAATATTCACACTGATACATAGCCGCAATACATTTACCTCATAAAAGAGGGTTTCCTTCTAGGGGAAAAAACCCTAACATAACTTCTACCGTCAGATATGTGACCTTATAATGAATGGTCTAGATTTACAATGAAATTACAATATAAATTTACAAGGCAATTTTTCATTTGGGGGCTCTGTAGAGGGGGTAACCCCCCAATTGGAGGAGTGTACATTCTTTCGGGGTGTAAAGTCTTCATGGGGTATGAACACGGCTAAAAACAAAGACCTCTTAATTAGTAAGATAATCAGGCTCCACAACCAACAATCTCCCACTTGGATATTTATCTCAACAACTCCACCATTGTTGTATATGTTGGACTATGATCCTTCTTGGACCTCGCAAATTTCTCATCTTCATATTCATTCTTGAAGACCAACTGAAACTGAGCAAGAACTCAGTTTCTCCCTGGTTACTCCCTTTGTTAACATGTTTGTAGGATTCTGGCTAGTGTGCAACTTTTCCAACTTCAAATGTCCATCTTCCAAGATGGATCGTATGAAATGGTATCTGATTTGTATATGCTTAGTCTTAGAATGGAAGGTTGAGTTCTTTGCAAGATGAATGAAACTCTCATTGTCACAGTACAACCTGCTATTCTCCTGCTTCTTTCATAATTCCTCCATAAACCTCTGTAACCAAATTATTTATTTACTAGCCTCTGTAGCAGCAACATACTTTGCTTTTGTTGTTGAAAGTGCAACAACCTTTTGCAGTTTCAAAATCCAACTTACTGTTGTTCCACCTACAGTAAAAACATACCCTGTGGTGCTCCTCCTGTTATCTTTATCACCTGCCATATATGAATCAACATATCTCTGTAGAATAGTGTCTGAACCTTCAAAACATAATGCATGAATAGAAGTACCACTCAAATACCTGAGAATCCACTTTACTGACTCCCAATGTTCTTTACCTGGATTGTTCATATACCTGCTCACAACTCCCATTGCATGTGCAATATCTAGTCTTGTGCAAACCATCGCATACATCAAGCTACCAACTACTAATGAATAAGGGACCATGGACATGTATTTTATCTCCTCCTATGTCTTGGGACACATTTCCTTAGTTAATTTGAAATGTTTGGCCAAAGGTGTACTAACTGGTTTTGCATTCTGCATTCTAAACCTGTCCAACACCTTCTCTATGTACTCACCCTAAGACAATGTCAATTTGTGATTTTTCTTGTCTCTTGTTATTCTCATACCAAGTATTTTCTTTGCAACACCCAAATCCTTCATCGCAAGTGAATTAGCTAATTTCTTCTTGAGCACATTTATATCCTGCATATTAGACCCTGCAATAAGCATGTCATCTACATACAATAGCAATATAATATAGCTTCCATTTTCTATCCTTTTAAAATAAATATAGTGATCAAAATGACATCTATTATAACCTTGTTATGTCATTAACCTGTCAAACTTCAAATACCATTGCCTTGGATCTTTCTTTATGCCATACAAGTTCTTCTTCAATCTGCATACCAAATTCTCCTTCTCTTTGACCTCGTACCCATGTGGTTGTTGCATATAAATCTCTTCCTCCAAATCCCCATGGAGAAAAGTTGTTTTTACATCTAACTGTTCAATATGCAAATCTTCTACTGCCACAAGACTTAAAATAGTCCTAATTGAAGTCATTTTAACAATAGGAGAAAATATTTCATCAAAATCTATACCTTTCTTTTGTGCAAACCCCTTTACAACAAGTCTAGCCTTGTACCATTTTTTTCCTCCATTTTCTTCCTTCAACTTGTAAACCCATTTATTCTACAATGCTATTTTTCCTGCAGGCAACTAAACCAAGTCCCAAGTCTGGCTATTTACCAAGGAATACATTTCTTCTTTCATGCCTTGCTCCCACTTATTTTTGGTGTCTACTTGCATTGCCTCTTCATAACATTATGGTTCACCAGAATCAGTCAACAATAAATAATACAATGAAGGAGAGTATCGTTCAGGAGGTCTACTTAACCTGGTAGATATTCTAACAAAACTTGCCAAAGTTTGAGGTACCCATTGATCCTATTGTTGTACATTTTGATTTTTTGGTACCTTTGGAATTTATTTTTCGATGATCTCATCAAGCACTGTGTATTTTGGTTTTTCATTTTCCTGTTTCTTTCCCTACAACTGATCTTTATACATGACCTTCTCATTGAATATGACATCTCTACTCCTAATGATTTTGTTATTTTCATAATCCCATAAGTGATAACCAAAATCATTAACATTGTATCCAATAAAGGTACACTTATTGGATTTTTCCTCAAGCTTTGTTCTATTTTCTTTATCAATATGGACAAATGATTCACAACCAAAAGTCTTCAAAAAGGAATAGTTTACCTTTTTACATGTCCATGCCTCCTCTGGAATTATACCTTCCAAAGAGCTCGAAGGTCCTTTGTTTATTAAGTAAACATCGGTATCTACATCATCTTCCCAGATATGTAAGGGCAAACCATCATGCAATCGCATACTCCTTGCATGCTCCATGATTGTCCTGGTCATCCTTTCTAACACACCATTTTCTTGTGGTGTCCCTGGAACTATATTCTCTCTACAAATCCCATGGTATGAACAGTAATCATCAAACTCCTTACTGCAATATTCATCTCCATTGTTTGATCTGAGACACTTCAACCTTTTTCCTGTCTCATTCTCAACCAAATCTTTCCATTTCTTAAAAGTATCAAAAACATCAGATTCTTGTCGAATGCAATAAACCCATTTTTTTTTCTAGTTGCATCATCAATAAAAGTAACATAATAACGAGAGACACCAAGAGATGATACCTGATTTGGTCCCCATAAATCTGTATGCACGAGATTTAACCTTTCACTCTTATTTTCTTTTCCAACTCTGAGAAATCTGACTCTCTTATGTTTTCCATAAACACAATGCTCACAGAAATCCAAATCAATTTGTTTAAGATCTAGAAACAAATTTATTTTTTGAAGTATTTGCATCCCCTTCTCACTCATGTGTCCAAGCCTACGATGCCACGATGTTGTAACCACTCCTGTAGAATCTAAAGAGATAGAAGAGTCATTATTACCAGTACATAAATACAATGTACCTACCTTCTCTCATTTTTCTATCACCAATGATCCTTTGGTGACCTTCCACACCTTATCTATAAATATGGATATACAACCTTCACTTGCCAACTTCCCTATTGAAATTAGATTTTTCCTTAGATATGGAACATGTCTTACCTCTTTCAACAACCATTGGTTTCCATTTCTTTGCTTTATTTTTACCTTTCTCATTCCAACAATTTTGCATGGTGCATCATCACCCAAATGAACCTGTCCAAAATGACCTTGAACATAATCTAGAAAACGTTTCCTATGTGGTGTGGCATGAAATGAAGCCCCTGAATCTACTACCCAAGACTCAAATATTATCTACAAAAAGAATCAAAGCATCTTGTAACACATCACCTGTTACATTTGCTTCCTGATTTTTTTCTTGGTGTCCATCTCTTTGTTTCTCTGGAGCTTTGCAGTCTTTCTTCATATGTCCTTTTTTCCCACCATTCCATCACTCTATCATTCCCAATCTGGATTTGGATCTTCCCTTCCTAGAATTCCCACGGTTCCCTGAGCCCTTTCCTCTATCCTTTTTTCTTCCCCTGTTCTCCATGTTCAATGCATTACCTGATGTCTCACTTATGCTTTTCCATCGCATTTCCTCACTAAGGATAACACAAACAACATCATCAAATTTTGAAGTATTTGAACTAGAGACAGATTTACTTACAGCCATGACCAAGCCGTTCCATATTTCTGGCAATGAGCACAATATTAGAAGAGCCCTGACCTCATCATCAAAGTCCACTTTTAAATAACTTAGTTGATTAGTAACCGTATTAAATTCATTTTAATGATCAGCAACAAACCCACCTTCTGACATCTTCATAATAAATCATCTCTTCAATAGAAATACCTTATTGGACGTCGAGGTTTTTTCATACATTTTATCCAATGCATCCATCAGCTCCTTCGTTGTCTTTTCTTTCGAAATATTGAAAGCCATTAATGCTACCAAGATCAGTCGTATTGTTCCTAGAGCCTTTCTGTCAAGAACCTCCCATTCTCCATCCTTCATGGTCGTCGACTTCTTTGTTATTCCACCCAGTGGTAGGAATAGATCCTTCTGATATAAATAAACTTCCATCTGCATCTTCCATAACTGGTATTTTTTGTCGTTAAATTTCTCGACCCTAAACTTTCCATCTTCCACCATTGCTCCCACTCGAACCAGGAACCCTATTTTCCTACGATTTACCTTTTGCTTTGATACCAATTGTTAGAAAAACAGGATCGTGAAGCAATAAAATAAAACAAATGCGTAAATAAAACATAGAAGATACACAATACAATAGAGACACAGATATACATGGTTCACCCAGTGTGGGCTATGTCCACCAGAGAAATTTCTAGGGTCTTCCTTTATTATTATCCAACAAATGAAGGGATACAACCTACAACACACCCATTGTAAATTCCTCTTCTTTCTCTCACAGTATCCTCTCTCAGAATACAATATTCACACTGATACATAGCCGCAATACATTTCCCTCATGAAAGAGGGTTTCCTTCTAGGGAAAATAACCCTAACATAACTTCTACTGTCATATATGTGACCTTATAATGAATGGTCTAGATTTAGAATGAAATTACAATATACATTTACAAGGAAATTTTTCCTTCGGGGGCATGCTTTCCCCCGAACCCTGCAGAAAGGGTAACCCCCTCTACACTTCCCCACATGGAGGAGTGTACATTCTTTCGGGATGTAAAGTCTTCATGGGGTATAAATGCGGATGAAAACAAACACCTATGAATCAAGAAGATAATCAGGCTCCACAACCAACAATTCCCCTCAAGGAAGGTTCAAAACCATTTAGTCAGAAACTGAGGCAAATCAACCCAAAGATTACACCCCCGGTTCAGAAAGAATTACAAAATATGTTAGAAGCATGGATAATTGAACCTATCAGGTATTCGTCTTGGATTTCCAACCCTTTAATTGTTCGAAAAAAAATTGATGACATCAGATTGTGTGTTGATTTTATAAATATGAATCATGCATCGCTTAAGGACAATTACACATTACCAAACATGGAGCATCTATTGCAAAGGGTCATCAAATCATAGATGATGTCCATGCTTCATGGTTTTTCATGATACAACCAAGCGTTGGTTACGAAAGGTGATCAACTTAAAATTGCTTTCACAGCTCCATGGGGAACCTATAAGTATTTGAGGATGCCTTCTGGACTAGACAATGTCGAATCCACCTTCCAACATGTTATGGACTACATTTTAAGGGATTTGAGTGGAAATATTATAGAAATATATCATGACAATTTGACGACCATCTCCAAGAAAACAACTCAACTTATTCAACACTTATGAATAATTTTCAAGAGGTGTAGGGAGTATGGTATTTCTCTCAACCCCAAGAAATCAATTTTTGGTGTGGATAAAGGGAAGTTGTTGGGACATATCATTTCCAAGGATGAAATCTCAGTTGATCCTTCCAAGCTCGAATCAATCAAGATGATTCCCCTCCCTAAAGACAAGAAGGCTTTGCAATCTTTCTTTGGCAAGATCAATTTCATAAGAAGGTTCATCTTGAATTTAGTTTAAATTGTTAAACCACTGAACCATTTACTAAAGAAGGATGTTCCTTTCAAATGGAACAGCAATGGTAAAAAGTCCTTTCAACATATTAAGGAAGAAATAATAGTCGCACATGTCCCAGTGAGCCCGGATTTCACCAAAGTCTTCATCATTTTCTCATTTTCCTTAAAGGATACCATTGCGGGAGTCCTTTTACAGAAAAATGACGAGGAAGGCGAACAATCGATTGCTTTCATGAGCAGGGCACTAAGGGACTCAAAACTGAACTATACGATTACTGAGAAACAAGCATATTCCCTCGTTAAATCCCTGAATCACTTTAGGACATACATTGGGTATAACAAGATTAGGACTTTTGTTCTTTATCCAATAGTGAAGGATGCTTTATCCCAACAAGATTGTCTTGGTTCAAGGGGAAAATGGGTGTCACGGATACAAGAATATGACCTAGAAACAAAACCAACTAAGATAATCAAGGGACAAGGATTGGCCAAGATGTTGGCCGAAAGTAATGAAGAGGCTATTAAGATGGGAGAAAAGGAAAAGATTGATGTTGTCTTAAGTGAACTTGAGGAAGAGGAATGGTATTCAGACATCATTTATTATTTGAAGAATATTTTGTTCACTAATCACTTAGTGGATCATAAGAGATGATCTCTAAGGCTCAAAGCCATGAAGTATTGCTTGACGCAAAGTGGTCTTGGATGGAGAAATATTGATGGATTGATTCTCAGATGTGTGAATAAAGAGGAAGTAGATAAGTTGATTTTGGAACTTCATTTAGGATACTATGGGGTTCACTTTTCCACCTGCACCACTACTCATAAAATATTGAGGGAAGGATACTATTGGCCAACTATATTTTTCGACATGCATCAGTATGTCAGATCTTGTCAGCCATGTCAATTATTTTTAGGAAAACAATGACTACATGCCCTTCCTTTGAAGTCGGTGGTGGTTGAAGTACCTTTTCAACAGTGGGGGTTGGATTTTATTAGTGAGTTTAAGGACAATTCTAGTAATGGTTACCAGTGGGTTTTAACTACTACATATTATTTGACTCAATGGGTGGAAGCCATTCCAACAAAGAGGGTGATAAAAGAAGTCATAGTTAACTTCCTTTAAGAAAGAATACTTACTAGCTGCCAAGATTACTAATGATAACACCAAGGCTTTCAGTTTAGTTGCATTGAATGAATTTTTTTTCAAGTATGGGATCTTTTTGTCACATTCCTCAAACTATTATCCTTAGGGAAATGGACTAGCAGAATCCAACAGTAAGAACATCACAAACATTGTAAAAAAGATCATTGGAGATAATAAAAGGAGTTGGGATGGAAAAATTAAATACGCTCTTTGGGTGGATCACACAACAACCAAGACTTCCACTGGAAAAACCCCATTTGAATTAGTTTATGGGATGGAAGCAATATTACATGTAAATCTCCAGATTCCATATTTGCAGATAGATCAACATTTTTCTACTAATAAAGAATAATTACAAATAAGGATTGATCAACTCATGGAATTGGATGAGTCCAGAAGAATTAATTTCGATCAAATGGTAAGAAATCAAGAGAAATTTAAGGTAAATTTTGATCACAAAGTGAGACAAAGGTATTTTAAGGAAGGAGATTTTTTCTTGATGTGGAACAAGAGAAGGGAGGAACCAGGGATGCATCAGAAGTTTGATATTTTGTGGATGGGACCTTACCAAATCAAAGAAAGATCTAGGGTTAATTATTTTTACTTAGCCATTGTCGAGGGGATAAGGATGCCATTACCTGTGAATGGGTCTCTCCTCAATCCCTATTTCTTCGACGAAACCTGATTTCAAAAGGCCCCGAGTAAGTAGGTAGGTCATTTTATTTCTTTCGTTGCATTTGTGTGTTCATCCTAGTGTAGTTGCATTTGCTTTCATGCTTTATTTTACATATTGTTTGTTGAATTTATACATACAAGTTGTGATGAATTTTCTTGATTCATATTACATGTTAGTTAGAAGTTTTTGAAAAATGTAAAATTTTATTTTTGAGAAATAGTTGTCAATTTTGAAAATTTCAAGTTTGGATTTATGAATAAAGGGTGAGCAAGCCACCCCTCGATGATATAATATCTTTCTTGAGTATGTGTAGCCATAGGTATCACCAGGATATGTTCAGTTTATCATGCACTCTACAGTGAGCACATGTCCCCATGTAGGAGCCAGATGTTACCCCTCCCAGACTAGGGGTAACTAAAGAGATGATGTTTCAAGGCCCTCAGGTAGAAGGCATGAAGTGTCGAGAGCCAGATGACCAGTTGAGACCACATTGAGTAGACATAGCCCCTCCTCTTTGCCACACATCACCATTCATCATCAGTAGCATAGAAACATCCCCCACACCAGCATGGCCCAAAAAGGAAAACAGGTCTTACCTCATGAGGTAACAAGTCCGATCTCATGGTAAGTGTCACCTTAATAATTGAATCATTTGAGCATGTTGCAAATATTCCTTTCTTGATTATGAAAATGTTTTCTTGGAAATAATACATTTTGCCTCATTTCACCTTGGTGGTTAACATTGGTTCCTAGTAAGTGGGTTACCATTGGGAAAAGGGTTTCTACTAGGGGATCTCCTTGAAGGGTCATCATACCATTCCCACTCATACTTGCCAATTTCCACACTTCTTCCCCTTAGTTTCCACATCTTTTGTGTTTGTTGGATCATTGACCCCAAGAAGGGATTGTACCTCATTTCATGGGAAGAAGGGGATGAAAGCCTAGAGGTGTTGTAGCTGGAAAAATATAAAATCCATAAATTATCCCTCTAGATGCTCACCCTAAGGTCCTGAGAGCAATGAAACGCTTCTCCATAAAAAATGAAGGAAAATTTTAAAAATAAAATAGATAACTAATAAATGTCTCACTTGTTGGGGGAATGCAATTGCAGTGTCTTTTAATTTCTAGTGCACATGGCACTCAATGTGTTCCTAACTTCAAGTGGCATTGTGGTGCTCTTTACTTTCCATTACACATAACACTCAATATTTGGACCATAATAAATTAAAGGAAAATAAAATGGAATGGAAAAATGTTGCATTGCACACGATGGATGCAACACACACTCCACAAAGGCACTCATAGATGAGATAATATGTGTAACATCCCCCTAGCCCAATTGAGGGACATTACAGTGAAAAATACTCATAAAAATGAAATTTTACATCTAACTAATTTAATTTCTTACAACTAATTGATTTCATGTAGCTTTCAGCTACAAATTACAACCAGATTCAGCTATTGTCTATAACCATAAAATAAATGCATCTACAACAATCTAAAATAGTCATGAAAAGCAACTAACAGTTCTTTTCAACAACATATAAAAGATTCTAAAATACACAAAGTTAATGCTCAACAATAACACATGTAAAATAACCCAACAACAAGATAAAACACTTATCTTTTAATTATTTTGTGCAACCAACTACTTGGGATGAACGTTCCAACCAACCATAGACTGATTGTTCCAAATATCAACAGCTATTCACCCCCAAGTTGAGGCTAGTAATCCACAAAAGAGGGTGGTCTCTCACAGTCCACTCATAGCTCATAAAACTCACAATCCACTAGTATCTTCCTACAACTATCTCTATTTTCCACCAGCTCTCTTCCTCTTGACCTGCCCAACCCAAGGAATATACCCCTTCACTGATCTCATTCCCTCAAGTGTCCCATTCGTTTATCAGGGGCTCTTTGGCACATGTAGCTATGAATCTCTCAAATGGGAACTCAAGCGAACTCACTTTTAGAAAAACTACTAGCAAACAACAACACATGTTGTTTTAGTGCAACTCTCCTAGGAGTTCACTCTTCAAGCCTGACAACCTACCTCTTCATTTTCCATCTCCAAATGATCCGAAAATCGAAGCTTAGCAATTTCACACTATAACTTCGATTTTATAAAGACCTTTTTCTGATGGTGGTGCATGTGAATATAAAGACAATAAACAAGATTATAATATGAAGAGAATATAATATCACATAAATAATCAAACCGTCAACAAATTGGACACAAGAAGTTGATAACGGAGTTTGGCAAAACCCACATACAGCTCCGGGCCTTTGTCTTCAGTGAGGGAGGCTTTCTCTATTCAATATTCAGTGTTTTACAATTTCCATTAAAATTACATCATATAGGGCTCTGAATGACTAGATTTATTATTCTCTGTCTCATAAACCTGATGCAACAGATGGCATTGAAAACGGAGTAGTAGAACTCCTGAAAACTACCTCCAAAGCTCAGCTACTCTGCACTACTCAAGACTACTTGACCTTGGCTTCAAGCTTCTTTGTTTCTTATTTCTTGTTTCAAACCTCAAAATGGATTAGTTTATATATCCATGAGGTAGAGGGATCAAATCCCAACATCCCACTTTTTGTGGCACTTAATTTGGCCCAATATCCACCAAGATATGGCCAAATAACCAAAACTGATTAATAAAATCAATAAAAAATCATGAATAAACCTAATAATAAGGTAGAAAACCCACATTTGGGAAAAAATGCGCGCTAACCCTCTTTCTCCGGGACCTTGGTCACATGCAGCACCATGTGGCCGAGTGTTGGGACCTTATTCTCTGCCTGGCCCCCTGGTCTAGCGCCTGTGGTCGCAGGGATAGCCCCCCCTCTGATCGGGGCTTATCCCAAATTTTGCGCCCAATCCAAACTTAAATACAATTTCATCCATTCTTATGAACAAGGAACACACGTGCCTTGATGGTTAGCGAATTTTTTCTATTCCATTTCCTTACCCGGAGTTCGCGGTTTCAATTCCCCCGAAGGCGGAACAAACTTTTACCCAGTCGTCTTTGGCCAAATTCGGGGTGCCACGTGGCGCCCTGTGATTGGGCCACGTCTCACACTCTAAATGGGCCGTATTGTCCAGTCATCAATGCAATCACCTACACAGTCATCTGCCCAATCATACCTTCCACTTCATCACCATACCTACCACATCATCACCATACCTGCCACGCCATCATTGTACCTTCCACGTGTCATGTTGTACGACTGCCATGTGTCATGTTCGTACACTGCCACGTGTCCAATTTTTGGTCCAAATCATCCCCTAAAAATGCCAAAAATGACTTCCATGTGGCACGTCATGGTGTTGACACGTGTCCTGCTGATGTCATCTGCCACCTATCCTGTTGACGTCAGCAGTACGGACTGTGACTTTGACTTTGACTTTTTGCCAGTTTGACCTAAACTTCAGATCGTGATATCAGGAGCATACGATGTCTATTTGAGCCCATTCAAGTTGCGTTGGGTTCATATCGACGAGGTATATACACACGTCCATTTTGATGCCATTCTAAGAACATTTATTTTTAGGCCTTTTTTAGCCCCATCAAGCTCCTGGATCTGAATCTGGATCACACCTTCCCACTAAGGACCTTTTGGTCCCCAAAAGTTTTATTACATCAATCGACTATATCCTTACATCAATTGACTAATGAAAAACAACCTAGACTTAACATTAACTAGACTCAATAAGTGATTCCATAAATCAAATCACTTTTATTACATCAATGACAATGACACTGACTCAATTTACATATAGGGCATAAAATCTGCCCAGTTCCAGTCGGACGACCCATCTCCTGCCAACGGAGTGTCGCGGTCATTCCTCTGCTTCTCTGTAGCATCTGCATGTTGTCCTCTTGCAGCATCCTTCTACTTATCGACAACGTCCTTCTGCTCCTTCGCAGCATCTGTCTTCTGCTAGGGCCCTTCGGGCTTTGTTGAGCGTCGCAACTCTGGATGCAACCTCCAACAACTAACTTCAAAATGTTCGCTCTTTTGACAATGTGAGCAAGTGTTTCTTTCTCGAAGAAACTTGATGGAATCACGCCCTGACTGAGTCGAATACCCCTTGGATTTCTCTGACTCCTGCCTTGGTTGTGCCGACTTTGTTTGCAGATTCTTCTTGACCTGCAATGTCGCGTCATCAGGTCTTGGCATACTTCTGGTTGCCATGATATTTTTCCCGTATACTTTTTGTTTCCAACAGTCTGCAACACAATGGTCATGGCTGCTACAAAAAGTGCATGGGACCACTCTTTTGATAAGTTTCATGACTCTATCATGCTCATCAGAAAAGGTGGGTGAAGGGGATTTATACCTTTCAACCTTTTTACCTTTCTTTCGCGACTCACTGTTTGCGTCGTTGCTGGCTTGAGCTGCATGTTTTCCTTGTCTAGTCTGAAACCATTTCTTTGTCAATTTGGGATGTCGCTCCCAACATTGGTCAGCATCATGTCCAAACTTTTGACAGTGTGTGCAAGGAATCACTGGACTTTCGTCCTCAGAAGATTCTCCTGCATATTCCAATCCTTCCCGGAGTGGACGCTCACACACTTCAATCAGCTCGGCTCTACCTTGGCCATATTTTCCAAGGCCTTGTCCCTTCCCGTATTTGAACTTCGATAGCATTCTCATTCCAAATCCTTTGGTATGTTTCTCAAATGTTGCTATCTACAGATGGTCGGACTCCACTTCCTGATCAACTACAAGCGAGGTTGGAGTGTAATCAGTGCTTTCTGCTAGCGAAGAGAATGTGCCAATGGCTTCTCCTACCGATTTCTCCTCAATCGAAGTAGCAGGAGTATATGAAACCTCCTCATCAGATTGCCTCAAGAATGGATGAGTTTCATCATCCATGATAGGGCTTGGGCTTCTAGCTAAAGGACTTCCTCCAACTAGCCTTGCTTCCGTTGCCAACATCAACGTTCGCATTCTTTCACTGTCTTCCTCAAGAATCTGCACCAATCTTCACAATTCAAAATTCTCTCGCTGAATGGTTTGGTTGATATCCTTGATATTTTGGAGTCGGGCTCTCTTCCAGATTTTCCCCATATTCACAGTTCCTGCAAATGTCAGCCTGCTCTGATACCACTTGATCCGAAAATCGAAGCTTAGCAATTTCACACTATAACTTCAATTTTATCAAGACCTTTTTCTGATGGTGCATGTGAATATAAAGACAATAAACAAGATTATAATATGAAGAGAATATCAGATCACATAAATAAGGAAACCATCAACAAATTGGACACAAGAAGTTGATAACGGAGTTCGGCAAAATCTACCTACGTCTTCGGGCCTTTGTCTTCAGTGAGGGAGGATTTCTTTATTAAATATTCAGTTCTTTAAAATATGAATTAAAATTACATCATATAGTTCTTTGATTGAGTAGATGTATTATGCTCTATCTCATAAAATTGACGCAACAGACGACACTAAAAACAGATTAGTAGAACTCCCGGAAACTGCCTCCAAAGCTCAGCTACTCTGCACTGCTCAAGACTACTTGACCTTGGCTTCAAGCTTCTTTGTTGATTTGTTCTTGTTTCAAACCTCAAAATGGATTATTTTATATATACATGAGGTAGAGGGATCAAATCCCAACATCCCACTTTTCGTGGCACTTAATTTGGCCCAATATCCACAAAGATATGGCTAAATAACCAAAACTGGTTAATAAAATAAATAAAAACATCATGAATAAACCTAATAATAAGGTAGAAAACCCAAATTTGGGAAAAAATGTGTGCTAGCCCTCTTTCTCCGGGACCTTGGTCGCATGCAGCACCATGTGGATGAGTTTTGGGACCTTATTCTCTGCCTGGTCCCCTGGTCTAGCGCCTATGGTCGTGTGGTTAGCCCCCCCTCCGATCGGGGCTTATCCCAAATTTCACGCCCAATCCAAACTTAAATACAATTTCGGCCATTTTTATGAACAAGGAACACACGTGCCTTGATGGTTAGTAAATTTTTTCTATTCCATTGCCTTACCTGCAGGTCGCGGATTCAATTCCCCCGGAGGCGGAACAAATTTTTACCCAGCTGTCTTTGGCCAAATACAGGGTGCCACATGGCACCCTGTGATTGGGCCACGTGTCACCCTGTGAATGGACCATACTATCCAGTCATCAACCCAGTAACCTACACAGTCAGCTGCCCAGTCATACCTACCACGTCATCACCATACCTGCCACATGTCATGTTGTATAGTTGCCACGTGTCATGTTCGTACACTGCCACGTGTCCAATTTTTATCCAACTCAACCCATAAAAATGCCAAATATGACTTCCACATGGCACTTCTTGGTGATGCCACATGTTCTATTGATGTCATCTTCCACCTGTCCTGCTGACGTCAGCAGTACGGACTGTTGACTTTGACTTTGACTTTTTGTCAATTTGACCTAAACGTCAGATCGAGATATCAGGAGCATACGATGTCTGTTTCATCCTGTTCAAGTTGAGTTGGGTTCATATCGATGAGGCCTACATACACATTCGTTTTGACACCATTCTAAGAACATTGATTTTTAGGCCTTTTTTAGCCCCATCAAGCTCCTGGATCCGAATCTAGATCATGCCTTCCCACTAAGGACCTTTTGGTCCCCAAAATGTTTATTACATCAATCGACTATATCCTTACATCAATTGACTAATGAAAAACAACCTAGACTTAACATTAACTAGACTCAATAAGTGATTCCATAAATCAAATCACTTTTATCACATCAATGACACTGACTCAATTTACATATAGGGCATAAAATCTGCACAGTTCCAATCGGACAACCCATCTCCTACCAATAGAGTGTCGCGGTCATTCCTCTGCTTCTCTGCAGCATCTACCTGTTGTCCTCTTGCAGCATCCTTCTGTTCCTTCGCAGCATCTGTCTTCTACTCGGGCCCTTCAGGTTTTGTTGAGCGTCGCAACTCTAGATGCAAACTCCAACAACTATCTTCACAATGTCCACTCTTTTGAAAATGTGAGAAAGTGTTTCTTTCTCAAATAAACTTGATGGAATTGCACCCTGACTGAGTCGAATCCCCCTTGTATTTCTCTGACTCCTGCCTTGGCTGCGCCGACTTTGTTCGCAAATTCTTCTTGACCTGCAATGTCACATCATCGGGTCTTGGCATACTTCTGGTCGCCATGATCTTTTTCACGTATACTTCTTGTTTCCAACAACCTACAACATAATGGTCATGGCTGCTACAAAAATTTCATGGGACCGTTCTTTTGATAAGTTTCATGACTCGATCATGCTCATCAGAAAAGGTGGGTGAAGGGGATTTATACCTTTCAACCTTTTTACCTTTCTTTCACAACTCACTGTTTGCGTCGTTGTTGGCTTGAGCTGCATGTTTGCCTTACCGAGTCTGAAACCATTCTGATGTCAATTCGGGATGCCACTCCCAACATTGGTCAGGGTCCTGTCCAAACTTTTAACAGTGTGTGCAATGAATCACTGGACTGTCATCCTCAGAATATTCTCCTGCATATCCCAATCCTTCCCGAAGTGGATGCTCACACACTTCAATCAGCTCGGCTTTTCCTTGGCCATATTTTCCAAGGCCTTGTCCCTTCCTGTATCCAAACTTCGATAGAATTCTCATACCAAATCCTTTGGTATGTTTCTCAAATGCTGCTATCTATGGATAATCGGACTCCACGGTTCTTGCAAATGTCAACCTGCTCTGATACCATTTGATCCGAAAATCGAAGCTTAGCAATTTCACACTATAACTTCAATTTTATCAAGACCTTTTTCTGACGGTGCATGTGAATATAAAGACAATAAACAAACTTATAATATGAAGAGAATATCAGATCACATAAATAAGAAAACCATCAACAAATTGGACACAATAAGTTGATAACGAAGTTCAGCAAAATCTGCCTACGTCTCCGGGCCTTTGTCTTCAGTGAGGGGGGCTTTCTCTATTCAATATTTAGTGCTTTACAATAGGACTTAAAATTACATCATATAGGGCTCTGACTAACTAGTTGTATTCTTCTCTATATCATAAACCTGACGCAATAGACGGCACTAAAAACGGAGTAGTAGAACTCTTGGAAACTGCCTCGAAAGCTCAGCTACTCTGCACTGCTCAAGACTACTTGACCTTGGCTTCAAGATTATTTGTTGCTTCTTGCTTGTTTCAAACCTCAAAATGGATTATTTTATATAGCCATGAGGTAGAGGGATCAAATCCCAACATCCCAGTTTTCGTGGCACTTAATTTGGCCCAATATCCACCAAGATATGGCCAAATAACCAAAATTGGTTAATAAAATCAATAAAAAATCATGAATAAACCTAATAATAAGGTAGAAAACCCACATTTAGGCAAAAATGTGCACTAGCCCTCTTTCTTCGGGACCTTGGTTGCATGCAGCGCTATGTGGCCGAGTGTTGGGACCTTATTCTCTGCCTGACCCCCTGGTCTAGCGCCTATGGTCGCGTGGATAGCCCCCCCTCCGATCGGGGCTTATCCCAAATTTCGCACCCAATCCAAACTTAAATACAATTTCGGCCATTTTTATGAACAAGGAACACACATGCCTTGATGGTTAGCAAATTGTTTCTAGCCCATTGCCTTATCCGGAGGTCGCGGGTTCAATTCCCCTAGAGGCGGAACAAACTTTTACCCAACCGTCTTTGGCCAAATTCGGGGTGCCATGTGGCGCCTTGTGATTGGGCCACGTGTCACCCTGTGAATGGGTCGTACTATCCAGTCATCAACCCAGTCACCTACACAATCATCTTCCCAGTCATCACCATACCTGCCACATCATCACTGTACATGCCACATGTCATGTTGTACGGTTGCCACGTGTCATGTTGTACGGCTGCCACGTGTCATGTTTGTACACTACCATGTGTCCAATTTTTATTGGTCCAAATCAGCCCCTAAAAATGCCAAAAATGGCTGCCACGTGGCACGTCCTAGTGTTGCCACATGTCCTGTTGACATCAGTAGTACGGACTGTTGACTTTGACTTTGACTTTTTGCTAGTTTGACCTAAACTTCAGATCGTGATATCAGGAGCATACGACGTCCATTTGAGCTCGTTCAAGTTGTGTTGGGTTTGTATCGACGAGGTCTATGCACACGTCCATTTTGATGCCATTTTGAGAATATTTATTTTTAGGCCTTTTTGAGCCCCATCAAGCTCCTGGATCTGAATCTGGATCACCAAATACGCTCCAATTCTCTCCACCATCCTCTATAATTCTCCCTCCATGGTTGCACCAACTCCAAGATCTCTTTCTTTCTCTCATGCACAAAAAATTGACTGTGTAAAACCGTTGTCCCAACCCATATGAATTTCCTCCCTTTTGCTTGCTTTCTTTACTCACAGACTTACCCAAGCTTATTGTACTCAACCCCCATGTGCCCAATAAATGTGGGATGTGACCACTCACACCCACTCTCTTACATGTATTCAATGATTGTCTTTGGTAACAATTAATCAGAAATTAGAAGGTTCATATACAAATAGAAAAATTAGGAAAATGGGTTGAATTAATATACATGGGTAATTTCCCCCTTGGACCCCTCTTGGCCATTATCCTAGACACTCCCCCCTCTTGTGGATTAATTATTCCCCCATTTCTATCCATTTCCCCTTAGCAATTGGCATCACATTTTATTATTAAAACATAGCAATACAATTTGCATACTACATCGTTTTGGTCGTAGCCACACATTATATCTACATAAGCATTAATTAAACTGGGGATTATAGTGGGGATGTTATACAATATGAGACCTTGATATGTAAAGAAACCCATGCCAAATATTCAATACCTCCATCCACCTCATATTCACTACATTTCCTAGAGAAGGTCCTCTCAGGAAATATTCCCTGACTTGGGGATTGGCCTACCCAATAGGGCACCATGACAACCCTCCCATACTTAAATTTGGAAAATTTTATAGGGTCTTTGAGAATTTGTTTAGTTTGAAAAGGGGGGATTTAATGCACATGTTTGGGTGGTTATTTTATTAAATGTGGCTTACTTGGCATGATACATGTGACTTGTGGACCCTTGGAGAGTGTACATGTTTCTCTTTGCAGGACCTTTCCCAATGAAAGCTATTCATGGAGGAACTAGCCCACTTGGACCTTCATAGAGGCTTGAAAGACCATTGGATGGATGTAGCGCCCCACTCATTGGAGGCCTTGAATGATGAATGGTGCACTTGAGATGAAGTCTCTAGCACTTGGACATGGCCCGAAGACATGAAGAAGGGGTGATGTCACCCTCATATTCCCAAATGTCCTCTTCTTGGAGCTTGACATCATACTTTGAGGGGGCGTTTTACCATTTTGGTACATTTGGTGGTGTTGTGGGTTTGAAGCCCCACTTATTTGCTTGATTTGGGGATGATGTGGCACTCTTCTAGCTTGACATCCTAACCTTTGGAGTATTTTCCATCACATGTGCCACCTTGGAGAGAGATCTTATGGGCTAATGTCCCATCATTTTGTTATTTTTGGTCATTTTGTAGCCTGTGTGGGCAAAAAAGAAAAACATCTTGCTAATTAAGCATTGTAACTTAGGTTTTAGGCCTAAATTTATGGATTTAATTGTAAAGTGGACAAACATGACTTGGATTTTCCTCATATAAATATGAGGAAAGTCATTTGTCACAAATCATAACTCATCACTTGGAAATTCTCT